>JASCZW010003334.1:0-31083 GCA_034211315.2 Aedes japonicus | reverse complement strand
TGTTTTAGAAATTTTTATTATGTGTTTCATGTATCATTTCTCTTTAATGTTTTCTCTCAGTTGAATATAAAAAAAACCTTATTATCGGTAATCATAAGCTAAGAAACGCACGTTGCTTATAAGACTATGCACAAACTCCTTCGCAAATGTTTTAGACACCTTTATTCAGTCCTTCGTAAGTTTTTCGATGGTATTTGCTGCTTCAACATGTCTTGTTCAGAGCCCAATATGTCATGCTCTGAGAACAGTTGAGGATTCAGAAGTTTCGGCAGGTATGATGTCTTTCGCATAATGCACAGATGCCAAATCCGTCCAAAACAATACTGGACCATCATGCTTCCTGATCATTGTCAGAAAACGCCTATTCAAGCATTCTCGGATGTACGTATCAGCCTTCTTTGTCTCATGTAACAAACGGCTCTGATCACATTCCGCATTTGCAAATAACTAGCAAAACCATTGCCTTTCTACCGAATTTCTCGGTAAAAATGACTCATCGGCATCATCATCTTTCCACGCACGGGGTAATATTGACCTCCCGGAAGCTTCTTAGTCAAACACATATGTTTCATCATCCATGAAAATACACACAGTAGACCTTCATACAACATTCGAGCCCGCGGTTTAACGGTTGCAGCCTGCTTTTTACTCCGTTTTGACATCGTCTGCTTATTGGAAGTTTTTAGATGGATTTTTGCTTGGGGACGTTGGATGTTACTCTTTAGAAGTACCCAGTTTTTTGGCAACATCTTGAACCGAACTGCTTTTTTTATTCTAAAACAATCAAGATCTTCCAATGCACCGGCTCTGGATTGCGACCACATTTCGATGCGTCCGCAAAGCTAAAATCCTCTCCAAACATCCGGATGTCATTTCGAACCACTCAGATACTCACACTTTCCAGTTTTGCCTGTCGATTTAGTGAAATATTGGGAATGGAGCACCATTTGTGCACAATACATTAACGTTTTTCGGGAGAAATGCCTCGCATTTTGATGACTTCGTTGCATTCGTAGATTCCTCGAGACGGGGTAGAAAACCCTGTTACGCTGACCGTAAAATCGACAGAAAAGTAAGGGACTATTTCCTTCAGCATCAGGCCGAGATGTGGCGAATAAGCTAAGTACTTCTGCGACTAATGTTATGCGTGCCAAGGAGAGAATGGGCCTGCAGACTCGTCGGAAGCAGAAGCATCCAAAACAAAGCACAAAACAGACTTAATCTGTGAAACCATACATAAACCTCGATTATAAAACTCTGCCGGGACCAAAGTGTTATACCTCGCCGACGGATGTTCCTGGATCAGGGAAAGCCATTTACACCGAAAATTCGGCAAGAAGGTAATGATGTGGCAGGCCATATGCATAAGTGGAAAAATATCTCGTCCATTCATTACGACAGACACAATGAATCAAATCTACGTGAAGGAATTTCTGCTAAAGGGGCGATCCCGGCGTAGTGGTTAACATCCATACCTCTTACGCCAAAGTCGCGAGTTCGAATCTCACCCCCCCCACCCTATAATTACAAAAACACCAAAAAAGAGGTATTTGTGTGGCTATAACGGGAGATGAACCAGCCCAGGGCTGATAATCTCGATTATAAAGGAACAAAAATATAACAGTTTCTGCTAAAAAGGTTGATCAAACAGCATAACAAGCCTAAAATCTTTTGGCCTGATTTTGCTTCCACGCATTACTCTAAATATGCACTAGAGTGGTACAAAAGGAACAATGTCGTATTTTACCAAAGGATATGAATCGTCCAAACTACCCAGAGATTCGAAACTCTCTGGGCTTTGACAAAGGTGAAGCTGAGAAAACACGCAAAACCAGCGGATAGTTTTTAAGAAAGATTGGCCAAAAGTAGTCAAAATGGTAGGACTGAGAACTGAGCAGAAGCTTATGAGTAGTGTTAAAGGAGAAGATAGAGAATTCGCATACCCTACGAAAAATCAATCAAATTGAAATGAAAATGGAAGGAAAACATTGTCATGTACTATGTTTGAGAAAAAAATTATCAAAAATCACAGTATGCTATTTTGTATTTGAGAAAGGAAGAGTGTATATTTTCCGGAACAGTCTAGAATTGATATGTCGTATTTTTTTATGAGAACAGTTGATAAACAACTACATTTTTAACTAGAAAAAGAAGATTCTTTTCGAAACATATTAGAATCAAAATGTCGGCGCTGAGATTCTAAATGAAGTTCATCTGTTCTTTATAGAGAATTTGCAATTCTAATACGATATCTAAAATTGCATAGTATGTACAAACATACTTGATATCAGAGATTAGAAAATATTTTTTTATTTGTTCTATTAGAACTCTGAGAAGAGTTGCCTAGATTGTTGCATTTCGGAATATATAGCAAAGGGTTGAAACTATTATTTATATGCTCAAATCGCTGTTAGAAAGTGACCAAAGAACTGCTTGACTGAGTGGTCCATAGGCATTTCTTGAATCGCTTGAATTTTTTTAACGAAAATATCGTGAGACACATATACTTCGAAATCAAAATGACCCTGTTTCTTTTAATTTCTTGTCGAACATTAGTTTCTTTTAATTTCTTGTCGAACGATTTTGTTCTAATAGGAAGGTTCAAGAGTACAAAAACACTTCATAAAAGTGATTTACCTTGTTCGCCAATCATTTTTTCACGATCAAGAATCGTAAAAGTCTTGATAGAACAAAGCATAAATCCATCCACAATCCGAAATCAGTGATAAGGATTCCTATGACTCAACTATTCAGATTTTTGATTTACCTCCGCTAATGAAACCACAAATAAACCGACTATACAAGCGAAAAACTGTGCAATCATATTGGACCACCTTCTCCAAAACCCAACCTTAGTTCCGGTTTCCTATCTACAACGTTCGTCTCTCGTCATCATTGTTGCCATCCCTTGAAAAATTCGAACGAATCGATGACGTCCAATCATGTGCAGCAAATGTTCGTTCAGATTACTCGTCGAACTGTACACGACGCCGCTGCCGCCTCTCTTTTGGGCTTTCATTGCAATTTTGAATGCAACGGAGCAGAGCAATTATCGGCGAGTCTCATCTCCGATTCCACCCACCCCACGCGCCAGCAACAACTCCATCAAATCGACACGCGAAAACACACCAGAACCAATTCGGGCTTGCTCAATGGAGCGGAAAATTAAGTGCAGAAAACGACGAAGGTGCAGTTAAGAAGAGAACAATGTTCATTTCCTTTGCGATCAAGCCGTTTCTTTGGAATCCACGAGGCATGCAGCAGCAGCAGCAGCAGGACACAAATAATGAGTAGGGGCGAGATGGACCAACCATTGGTCTTAGTCTGTCAAACAGACAACTCCATTGAATAATAATGAGAAGGTCTTGACTTGGGACAAAGGATTCTCGAACATTTGGGCTTGGAAATTGATTGTTCTTATGTTCAACCACCGAGTAGAGGAACAGGTGTACAATCTTCGGTGCCGGCGATCACCATTGCGCACCGCACTCGCAACAGCTGGATCAAGATAACCTTGAAGGCGACCTTGAACTTGCTTCCTGCCGTCCTTACGGGAGGCGCAGCTAACTGTTCCAACACCAGACGACGGTCGTTCATTGTGCGTAGGTATGCTGTGCCTGCACTTCGATGCAATTGCTACCGCGATAGGTATGACAGGTAGGCAATCATCATTGTCATCGTCATCGTCATCATCATCATTTTTAACTGAAGCGCCAAAGCCACTGAACCGTATCTTTTACTGCCGTTGGTTACTGAACGAACCGGTTCTCGCCGGAGTTCGAGTTGCGAATCAACTTTTTCTGATATCTCTCGCTGCACACTCATACTCCCAGGTCGGTTCGATTTCAACGCTTCTACTGATTTTTCTATTTCACTGTAGATACCACCTTTGTTTCTACAGTAGGCTGTGGGAGCTAGTCTGAGGACGGTTTGCTTTGAGCACAGCCTAGTCGGGTCTCTATAGGGAACACGATGCCGCCGCGGCAGGCAATACGAAACATATGTGTTTGTGTGGCTTTGGACGGTTGTCCCGAGTATGGTGGTGAAGTTTTATCCAGCGTGTATTGGTGTCCAACTGACGTTACGCCGGGAGATGTTGTACCAATACTAATTAACAGGAGCAATTCCTTGGAGCTTCGTTGGGAGTGGGTGGTAGAAGTGTTATACACGAAATTGGAGAAAGGGTGTGGGGTGGCCTTACTTGGAAGAAAGTCTCTCTTGGGACATGTGGTGGAGGAGAGCCTGGTATGGGAAAACCATCGAATCGATCATATCGCGTGTGGAACATCCTCCCCGGGGGTTGTGTTGGTTGATTCCAAATTTACCATGTGGATATATCCGTGTAGGAAAGGCCAAATAGATCAGAGCAATACATTTACTTGGAATTTGTTCCGACGAAAGGACGTTTGAGCATTGGAATTATATGCTAGTTTTAATCAGCAAGGGCATTCAATGGACGGAACTTTCGAATTGGAAGGCAGCACTGCCACCGATGTCGCAGTTAACCTTAGCTCGGCGCTTCCGCGGAGGCGAAATAGCGGCAACCGGCAAACACACCCATACAGTAATCCGCTTGGCTTGTCAGTCCGATACAAAGACCGAACCCATCCACGAAACGACAGCTCCAGGTTTGTGTGATCGCAAACCAATACCATTGAAGACCAACACCTTCTAGGTTGATGCATAAAAAACGTGAATCAAGACTTTATGCAAATTTTTAACATTTTAAGGAATAAGAACATCACTTCCCGCTTCTCATAGAAGTCGCCTTGGCACTCCAGCTGAACCGTCTGTTACGTCTGTGGTTTGAAGCCGCCAATTGGAGGAGTCTTTTTCAAACTAGGCAACTATACTTGACTGGTGACAAGTGAGTTCATCATGCCAGAAGAACGTGCTAAAAGTAGCTCGACTGTCGCCAAGTGCTTGTTGGGATGTTCATCTTCCCGCCGTTGCTCATTACATAACGCAATTCTACATGATGGATGATTGAGTTGTAATGATACGCTGAGCAAAAATGGAGCTATTAGTGGACCCCTCGCACTGTGTTGCTGTCGAGCTTGACCCATTCAATCATGTGACTCAGCTACCTTACAAAGTGCGGGAGTAAATCTCTCGCTGTCCACCCATTATAGCCATAGCGGATGACGTGCTAAAGCCTGCCCAAAGCCATAAAAATTCCAGAGCAGATTGTCACGCTCCAACGGTCGTTGTCGGGCGGTGAGCTTTAAGCCACCCACCTCCCCCAGAGTACACATAATCAATGAGATCAGCATATTATTAAATCACGCATTTAACATGTGATTTTTTTTTCAACAAATGTTGACATTTGCATTAACTGACGCGATTAGATGGACGCAATGCCGCTTTTTGAGTCAAAAATCTGATGCTGTATCACGGTATCATTTCAGCGCTTTCAGTACGTTGTATTTCCTTCTATATCACCGGGAGATCAACACGGCCGACGAGAAATGAATGATTCAACAGCTCCGGAAATTTAATGATTTCTTGCCTTTGTTTTATTTTTTCAGAGAGATGCACAATGAGTGCAAAAAAGAAGAGCCTGGCACATGAGCAGCACAAGGCAGAGAAAATAGTAGTCATGTTCTTAGCGAATCCACCAGGCAGTTGTAGGCAGCGCAGCGCTCGCGTAGTTCGCGTCTGGATGATGACGATGACGATTGCCGCTGGGACTATCATTGGAATTGTATTGGTTTTATAACTCTCATATGTGTGCACAAAAAAGGCAGCGAGGGCACGAGTGCAATGGCTTCCTCTTCCTGCAAACAACGTTTTTTTTTTTGCGACGCGTGACATACACCTGAACCTGATTGAAATGAGCGAAAGAAAGAGAAAGGAGGCGCGATATGGTGGAGCAGAGACAGCAGGTGCAATTACCATGGGTCCTCCGGCTAAAGAACGTTGTTTCAACAACGCAAGGCTGACAACAGCGCCCCAAGGGGAGAAACAGTTAAATATGAGTAATTAGGGGGGTGGCGAGTAGTTGCGTAATGATGTGCCAATGCCGATGGTGACACGAACACGACGGAGCTGTTATCGGAGGTGGCTTTGGAATTGTACAGAAAGCGAGTCTGGGTCGTAGGTCTTGGCTGCCAGATTGATTGCAAATTTTAAATAGTGTAAAATGGTCGATGATGATGGATGTATGCATTTTAAAATGTCCCTCAGAATTTTGGAAGCAATCTTCAGTGGCGCCTTGTCCACTTGAGCAGCTGGTGCAGTGCACTAAAGGGTGTACGGAATCAAATTGCGACACACACAAATATTCGGCAAAATTCGCCCGTTCAACCAATATTCTTACAAACTTTCTGGGAGTAAAATAAACATGTTATGAATATTTCCCCATGTTTGTTTTATTCAAATTCAATTTCATATCCAAATGCACGAACCTACATCTTTACACTACTGATAAGGTCCTGTACAACATTTGGACAAACTTTTTTTGCGTGGCGATCCATTTTTTCTTCACGTATTCCTCCGATCCCATTGCTATAGGATGTTTCCGAAGTGCGTTCGGGGAGATTCTTCGGTACGAAATTGACCTCCTCAGCCTTGTGCCACTCCAAAACCTCGAGTAACGGCAATAGGCTTAATCCGGCCAGAAAATCGTAGGACCATCGTGTGACCTCAGAAAAGGAAGTAGACGCTTTTGGAGGCATTCCTTTAGGTACACCTGTCCATTGACCGTTCCAGTTGTCACGAATGGGGTGCTCCGCTTTCCACACGAGCAAATTGCTTGCCAAATCATATATTTTTGGCAAACTTTGACATCTTCTCCTTTTTAACGTCCTCCGGGACATCGAATTTATGATGAGCAGTGAAAAACTGGAGCCCGGAAGCTGCCGGAAGTCTGCTTTTACATACGTCTCATCATCCATAACGAGGTAATGTGGTTTCGTCAACATCTGGGCGTAGAGCTTCCGTGCACGTATTTTACCTACCGTATTCTGCCGTTTATCGCGATCAGGCGCCTTTTGGACTTTGTACGTGTGTAGTACTTCACGTTTTTTTCGCATTTTGCACGAAAGTTTTGGTTAGATTCAGTTTTCTTCGCCACATCTCGAGCTGAACTGTTGGGATTCCTCTTGAAAGCTTGAACTACCCGCTTGTGATCCTTAACACTAAACGGGGACCCTTTTCCCCCCTTTTTTTTTGCGCTGCTGCTGTTCTTCCAACTCCATCTTCGCAACGATTGCATATCTCAGGGTGACCACTCAATTTTTATTTTCAAATTCCCGGTTTTTTCCCGGTTTTCTCGGACCAAATGTTAAAAATTTCCGGGTTAAGGCGCGGATCATGTAGTAATGAACTAGAAAAATTAATAGAAAACAATTACTCTAAGCAAACAACTTTGAACGAATTGAGTTCCAAAGCTTAATAAAATGATATTTTCAGTATAAGCGTTGTTTATAATATAAAAATGACTACATTTTAGGACCCAAATTTTACAAATTCTGCTTTCAGTTTTAGGCCCATGAAGCTAAAGAAAATAATTTAGATGATAGTCTGAAAACAGATGACAGTCTGAAAGTCAGTTTGTGTGTGTACCGCCAAATGATTTCTTTATAATTTTTTTAAGAAACTTTTCCCAAAGATTCTATGAAAAGTTGTCAGCCATTGCTTGAGAAATTCCTTCTGGCGTTTCTATAGGTATTCTTCAGGAGTTTGTAGCCATTCCTCCAGCGATTCTTTCAGTAGTTTCTTCTGGCAGTTCATTGGCTGTTCTGTTAAACTTTCTTCTGATGACATTTATGGTGGAATCCCTGAACTTATGATGTTTTGTGATTGTAAATGAATCCCTGGAAGACACCTGAAAGAACTAAAAACTATAAGGTAATTGTTGAAATAATTCTTGGAAAATACCCTGATTTAGTGAAGAAATTTAAGAAATTCACGAGTTTGCACGAGTTTTATAATCTCGTGTATTCAATTCTTCACGTTAAATATTCTGCAAGGGGTTTTGAAGAATTATTTATAAGTTTGTCTAGAATCTTTGCAAGGATTCTTAGATATAAATCTCTAAACATTTCTTCAAGTATTCTGGAGCAGTGTTTTTTTTTGAAGTTCCACAATCGATTGCTTCACAAAATTCGACAGAGTTTCCTACAAGGATTTCTATAAAAATATTGTTTTTCTAATTTAGAAATATCTTCATGCATTCATGCCGAGTAGAAGAATGGTCTCGATATTTATTTTTGTTATTCGAAGCATAATATTTTGAAAGTGATTTTTGGTTATCTTTAATATCATATGGCCGTGCGTAAACCTATATATCGACATGGAATTTTCATAAGAACCAATGTCGCAAACGTAAGCAATGGCTTCTTCCGCAAATTTCTTGAAAATGCAAACTCACTCAAGTAAACTACAACTTCTATTCTAAAGGGAACTCCGCTTCTGTACAATCATCGTGGAAATTCCCTATGATTAAGTTAGCATCCTCGAGAAATTTGCGGTAGAAGCCATTGTTTAGGATTGCGACCCAATGTCCCCTTAGGAAAACTCCATTTCAATATATATTGTGCAATTGCTGAACAATACCAGATCGATGGCACGATTACAAAAAAGGCTTGTTGGCTGTCGATCAGATGGATCATCGGTAATGATGGGTTCTGACCAATCCGTCAAAAAGCTGCTGAAACGTGTCAGTTCTCATTTGATAAATATCAACTGTACTTGCCACTTCTTGGTTTTTTGTGAAAGCTATACATGCAAGAAGCTGCCAATGGAACAGTTGATGCAAGATATTTATAGTTACTTATCATGCAGCCTCAAATGATCCAAGGAATTCCAGATGATACAAAATATCTTGGATTTGAAGCATCGTTCTGCATCGATCTGCCATCAAATGCACAGATAAAAAGAAACATTGAAATTTCTGCGTTTTCTAATGCACATAAAGGGAATGCTAGATTTATTAGAAAATACTGGGATATTTCATGTAAAATTAAGCCAGATAACGCCTGAATCTAGCCTCTTGTATGAAAGATATCAAATATTGTTGTATGTCTCATGAAAAGTTGCAAACAATTTCGTTGTTTACGCCTCCTCTGGCTTGGATTAAAACGAGGGGATATTTTACACACTTGTTAAAATTAATATTTTTTTTCTGTGTGGCTATCGTTCCAGTCAGTTGTCAACAGGAACTGCATCGTGTGTTAAACCCAAGAAGCTGTGCACTTTGAAGGAGTTCAATTCAATTTCTAAGCAATATCCGTACTTTTACGAAAAATATGAGATACAGGCCATCGAAGATCATGACTTGGAAACTTGTTGGAGAAAACTGCTGTGTTTCAAACAAGCAGATGGGAAGCTGGCTTTTATCTTGCTTAGAAAGTTCATTGCGAACTTTCTACAATCTGAATAAGACCATCTTAATTCGAATGTTTGAAGCAAGGTTCTTGCCAAGATTTTCTGCTGTAAAACACAGATAAAAAAGATTTTTTGGTGAAAATTAAAGATGTGAACGAAAAATATTGTGACAACTCTGGTCGCTACAAACTTACAATAATGAAACTATAAATTAGAAGACAAATTAGTATCTCCATTTAATTCCAACTACCTTTGCTTATCTTCGACAGATACGCGTATTTCGTCTACAATGTGCAGACTTCTTCAGTGTCTCGTGCTAATAACTCGACAATAATGATCCACACGCAAAAAAACCACAGTAGAAACTACCATTTCGAGGGTCAAATTGAGCGCAAACACCAACAATTTTCACCTGACTATAAATGCGTTTGATTTTACCATGCCTGCGATTGAAGTCAACCATAGTAGAGTTTGTATCAACATAAGGTCTGTCAAATATACCACAAACGTTGAAGGTTTGAAGATGAACGTAGTAAATTTGACTAAAATTTCATGGTACTTTTAAAGATAGGCGTAGTCGGGTAAAATGGTAGTTTCTACTACAAGATTTTTTTCTGTGAGGATATTTATAGAAGGTAAATCAATTGACACACGCTAAGAAAGTAATACCTAGAGCTCGATGATAATAACACACAATCTAAATTATGAACAATCATGTGAACATAAATTCCCGGTTTTGTCCCGGTTTCTCCCGGTTTTTTAGGAATTTTCGGTGAATTCCCGGTTTTCCTGGTTCTCCTGGTTCTGTATTACCCTGTGATATGTTGCAGATGGTACAATTTTGACTCCGAACAAAACTTGAGCTCTGTTCCGTTAAATTTAAAAAGGAAAGAAATTTTATGCTTTTTTGCAAGATATAAAACAGAATGATATCCAAACATAAACACACGAACATAAAGAATCAAATCTAAATCTAAAACAAATGAAAACGGATGATAACAATCGAAAAGGCTCGGTTGTCATTTAAGGAAATAAGGTTGCAGTTCACAAGCTTCATACCTGGTTGGTTGTGTGAGGCGGCGTATTTGACCGGATGGTTCCGGTTGGCAATTTGCTCGGCAATTGCATGATTTATGATCTTTTCTTTTGACAATGCTGCAATGCTTGCTTATGATTATCCGATCTCTTTTCTAACGCAACTCACTTCCAAGCTTCGCCTACAACAAAATGTAATAATTAGGTAAGAACATGAATGGCATGAGTAATATAACTAATATTAAGATGAATAACATACTTACTTTGATGGCATTCGGCTTAGCTTTAACAATCTTCGCTTCTACTATGACATACACAACATCCTTCAACTCAGTCTAATCGTGCTTTGATGCTGCTACCTTGGTCCTGAAATTAGAGAGAGTAAGGGGATGCTATGTTAGCCTAGCTCCTTCATTCGGCCTATTTACTATACATGTCATTAATTGATCAAACGTTGAGTGCAGAATATTGTAGAAATTCGAAATTGGTTCTCTGCGTCTTTACATTTAAAGTATCTTATTCATTCCCCGAATTCAAACTTCACTTCAGAATCTATTGTAAAGTCTGTGATAGCAGTACTTACGATAAATCACTTGGAATAATCAATTTTCACAATTTAAAGCTAATTTTCAATAGTTATTTACTTAAACCGAATGCAACTTGGAAATAAATTGTTAGCAAAATTGAGCAAAGTTGACGCAAAATAATAGAAAATCTAATGAGAAATAAGTTTTTCCAAATAACTGAATTATTAACGTTCAAAAATTCAAACCACATGCAGTCCTCCGTGCAGTCACCACAAACGACATGGTTTTTATTTTTAATACTCCTCAGTGAAGGCTCTTATCTTTATGAGAATTCTTAAGTGAATGTATGATCTACATGTATGATTTCATTGCACCCCACACATTCCTTCAAGTTATTTATATTCAAGATTAAGATCGGGATGTGCGCGTACGCACGTCCCGGCTACCAAAAATTACACATACGAGTTATCCACATGAGGGATAATCGCAGGGGTCAACCCAACCGTAGTGCAATGGAAGGGCCTCGCCCTGGGGGAACCGCCTTCATGATCACGGTAACCCCTATGCCAGGTAAGTATGCTTAAGCGTCGTCTCGTGCAGCCACTACACCCACAGTGGCAAGCTCGCACTAGTGATGGTTATGATGCTACGGAGGGAGCATTGAGAGAAAAGCTACCCACCATGAGTATGCGCCATGCGGTGCCACATCTTTACCACTCATCAGTGATGCCAGGTTTTATTTCAACCGGCCGACTTGAATGAATTCCAAACAAATTAGGGCAGTGTTCCAATTGGATACATAAAGTTTGTTTAATTTCATTTTAGTAGCTGAAACTTTTACTTTAAATAGCCCTGCTACTGAATTCTGAGAGACGAGCAACTAGTTTAGACTCTAGATCGATTTTTAAACATTTTAATTTACATTTGAAATGAAATGTGAACTTTCGCCAATTAGAACAAAGGCAACATTTTTACAAAATCAAGCTAATTTAGTAATTTTGCATGGCAATTCCTTTTCCTATCTTATCATAAAATTATGAAAACTGTTTATAGTTCTCTATTGACGAATTCAGGTTGAAAAAAGAAGAAGACACGGAGTGGTGATAAATTTGACAGCTCCCATGTTAAAGTATAAGACGAACGTTTTAAAATGCTTGTAATAAATTCAAATGAAATTCTAATTAAAAGCGGTTTGTTGTATGATGTAAGAAAAACCCAAAACTGCAAAATAGGGGCATTATTTTGATATATTTTTTATTTTGCTGAAAATGTCTATTGATTAGTTTCGGATTTTTCTTACATCATACAACAAACCACTTTCAATTAGAATTTCATTCCAATTTATTACAAGCATTTTAAAATGTTCGTCCTATACTTTAACATGGGAACTGTCAGATTTATCAACACTCGTTGTCTTCTTCTTTTTTTCAACCCGAATTCGTCAATTACCAATATTCAATTGAAAATAAGAAAAAAGAAAAGAAAAATTGAAGACCAAAAAACCAGTTGAAAATAAGTAACGGAAAGAAGCAACGTTTGAAGCATAATGTGACGAGGAAGCTAATTAATTAAATTAGAGAGAAAAATGAAAGGGAACATAATAGAAATGCTAAGTATACGAATTAAAATGACCGACAAAAATATAAATAAATATGTAATCTATGAAATAAAAATGAGCTATGATTATATATGCATTTATTATAAAAGTAATCATTGAAAATTATACAAAAAGGATAGTGGTTATAAAAAACGTGAACTCAGTGATAATCAGCAACAACCTACATACCACAATGCGTGGGCTAAAACAAAGATGCATAAATGTGAAGCTGGTAATTTCATATTAAGTATCATTTAAAATAAAAGGAAAGGATCTTATACCACTAAAATTATAATAACAATTCTATTTGTAATTACAGGTCTATAGATTGTTGCCCTTCTGGAATTGTAGACGGGCTTGTGTATCCAGTATGAACCTGAAGGTTAAGACAAAATTATTATACAATACTAAGGAATTTCATGGATATCATAGCACAGCATAGCATGGCATAGAAAATTTACAAAAACCATGGGGAGAGACACCGAATTAAGCCTATCAACTTCCACTCAACATTTCGTCAAAAATGTTAAGTGTCGTAGACCCGGTTCTCTCTGTGCACCTGGCCGCGCCTTTACAAACGGTTTGAAAAATTGATAATTGTCTTGACATCTATTGAACTTAAACAACCTTCATAGACGGTCAAGAGATAAAAAATTGGCGAGTTTCAATATTTTATTTGTGTAATGGTTATACAGTATGTAAAAAAAAGTTTATCCACCCTTTTTCACTTGGCACATCTGCTTCAAATAATCCACCAAAACATTGAAAAACGATTTTTAATATTAAGTTTATTTCTTAAGACCATCCCCACCGGTGCGTTCCTATCTGGGTAATATTTTGATGACAGAGAGCGTTCCTATTTTGATTTAGCCACCCATTTTTGCACCGGTCGTCCATAAAAAGGTATCAGAATGGGGCTTATTATGGTTGTCACCTTCAATATCACTTTCACTCCACTAACATACACATCACCTCACTTTGTTTATGCTATTACTGATATCACCGTGATCATAAAGTGAACTCCGTGAGGTGGAAGTTATAGTGAAGTGAAAATCGTAGTAGCCCTCAGAAAATCTACGGTTTGCGTCACTTTTTTCTGTGTCGTGAGGGTGCCGTGGCAACGATAATAACACCGAGTTCGTTCGAATCGTCACCTCTGATGAACTCTTACATATTTTTTTAACTTGGGTGACATTCGTAATAAGGTTTTTTGTTTTGCACCGTTAAGTGAAAACCATAATAAGCCCCAATGAGACTCAAGTTTATTCTCGCACCGGTATCGTTTCGTTTAATATTTCGTGCAGTGTATAGTTTATATACTCTTCCGTACAGGTTTTCAACGTTCTGGTTTGTCCCAAAGATTGGATCTTGGGAAACATCCAGCTAAGCCCTGCAAAGCACTTCGTTGTCTTGTTGCGTCCAATTCCTTCCACGGGGTTTTGATGCACTCATTTTTTCACAAAATATCACAATAAACGTGAAATTAGCAATAAACACTTTAAAAACAAATCGGAAAGACTCAAATTGAAATGAAAGTCTTCCAGATGAAGACGTTGTTTTAACGTTTCAACTTGTTTTGCTTATTTTTCATCAAATAGCAACGCTCGGCTCGGTTGGGTCGGGTTGTCAAATTTACGAACCGACTGCTCACCGAGCGAGCAAATTGTCATTTCCCAACTCGGTTACCAACCACCGGTGCGGTGTCGAGTTGTTAAACAGGGTAATGATTTACCGATATTACCGTATTGGTGCGGTTGGTCTAAGGGATAAAAAGAAAGTCAAATAACGATAATTTGATGTAAAAGCACGAGCTGTTCGTGTCTGAGACCAAATATATAAGAAAACGATAAAAAATCATGCAAAAAAAGTATATCCACCATAATCCTGAAAATCATTCAATATTTCGTGTGACCTCCCTTGGCTTCAAGGACAGCTTGACATCGTCGTGGCATTGACTGGACAAGCTTAGCAGTCGTTTCTGGTGCGATTTTGTCGCATTCAGTTACAACAACTTGTCGTAATTGCTGAATGCTTGACGGTTTGTGTTCCTGAACCTTAATTTTCAAAATAGACCAGAGATGTTCTATTGGATTAAGGTCAGGAGACTGTGCTGGCCACTCCAAAACATTGCTTTTCTTTTCCTTAAACCATTGGGATACCAGCTTCGATGTGTGCTTTGGCTCCCCATCTTGCTGGAACGTGTATCTCCGGCCCAGCTTCAGTTTTTATGCACTTGCTGAAAGTTTTCGTTTCAGTATGTCCAGATAAACCTCCTTTGTCATTATTCCGTCAATGAATTCGAGTTCTCCAACGCCAGACGAAGCCATCGAGCCCCAAACCATGACTCTACCTGCACAGAAAATGACAAAAGCTAGTTAAGTTAGTTGAAAATTAATGATGTTGCAATAACTTACCTCCACAATGTTTGACTGTAGGCTTTAAACACTTGGTTTTCAGACTTTCATCGGTTCTGCGCCATTTTCGTGTGATACCATCAGACCCAAATAGCATTATATTAGTCTCGTCTGACCAAATGACCTTTCTCCAATCATCGACTGTCCATGTAATATGATGTCGAGCCCACTTCAATCGTTTTTTAATTTTTTTCGCTGACAACCATGCTTTCTCAATTGCCACTCTACCCTTCAGACCTTGTAGATGCAATCGATTTCGGATTGTTTGAGGTGTCACATGGATAGAAAATTCACTCTCAACTTGCTTTGCAATTTTTGGAGCTGACAAACCTTGATCTTAAGCCTGTCAATCCGGGAACTTGTCTTCGCCGGTCGGCCTGATTGCTTTTCTGGTGTGAAAGAACCACTCTTTTTGTACTTCTGAACAATTTTGGCAACCGTATCTTTACGTATCTGAACGATATTAGCAATCTGACGGTAGCTTTTACCGCACTTGTGATGGTCTATGATAAGTTTTCGGATACTCAGCGAAATTTGTGCATTTTAAGGCATTTCGAAACACGAGAACTCAAATTTGAATCACGAAAACTTCTACACTACGAAAGGATAACTGTATGCAATGTTTACATTCGAAAAAGTTACAGGAACCGCTCAATACACGGCAAAATGGTACTAAGCATGTTTGGGTGGATACACTTTTTTTGCATTGTTTACTTCCCTTTTCTGTTGATAAGGGTTCTGTTGGCATAAATTCTCAAGAGCAAGATTAATTCAAGTATATTTAATGGTATAACGATAGGTACTATATAATGGACCAAATGCATAATAACACTCATTTTATCAACTAATATTTGAATCGATAACATTAACACGATAATTTGAAGCAGGGGTGGATATACTTATTTTACATACTGTATATTTCTGTCTTCTTACGAAGATGTTTCTCGAAATATAAAACTCCGATATCCTGATTACACATGTTCAGGAATTCCGTGGCCTTTGACTGGAAGATACAATACGTAGCTTAAGAAGTGGAGAATCGGCTGCGTCATCGGGTAATTAAGAAGACAACAATCAAACCGTTGTCTCTTTGACAGTTGTCGTTGACAACTGACTCTAACGATATCCACTTGGTGGCAGACGAATGCAGAACTGTGTCATCTGGTATTTCTTGGATCGTTTGAGGCTGCAGGACGAGTAATTGCAGATATCTCGCATTATTTGTTCCAGGTACAATAGCAGTTTGTGGCAAAAAGTGGCAAGTATATTTGATAATAATCACTGGGGGACAATAACGTTTCAGTAGCTTCTTGAGGGATCGGTAAGAACGCATCATTGCCGAAGCTCCATCTGATCCAAAGCCCACAAACCTTTTTTAATTTGTAATCGGTGCCATCGATCTGGAACAGTTTATCAGTTGCGCAAAATGTATATAGGTTTCCACACTGCAAGATTATATTAAAGATAACAAAAAATCACGGTCGATATAGCGATGCTTCAAAAAGCACAAAAAACTATCGAGAACATTATTCTAACTTCCCAAAATTCCTGTGCATAAATGCATAAAAATGCCGGGAAGACCGTAGAGTAGGTGGAGACTCTACGGGGCTGAGCTGCAAGCAACCCGGCGGGTCCACGGGTCGTGGATGGTGGGGATCCATCAGATATGATGGACAGCTACTGAATACACGAATAAGTAGCCCCGGACGAGCGGCGGGGACTGTTTAGGATGTAAGGGAGACTGAGCAGTTGTTGGACTCTTTGGAGTTTTCCAAAAACCCACAAATACCTGAAAGCAGCCCTGACAAAAGCAAGCCACCCCGCTTTTTTAAAAATAAGGGTAAAAGTCCAAGCCTTCACCCATTTGAGCGTCTGTTATCCATGTAAGGGGTGGCTCAAAACAACGTCTGTTCTCCATGTTAGGAGCGGCTGAGTCACCGTCTTGTTAGTGCGCCCAGGACTCTAAATACAAAAGCCGAAAGTCATGCTGGTGCTTGGGACTGTTAAACAGCAGCATCACGATGGTCCTCCTGTGAGATACTGGGGTTGGTTGTGGGCCTTGCGAGCCGACACCATTAAAAAGGAATTGCAACGAATAATACACAAGGAAGAAATGCATAGAAAGACTTTTAAATTAGAAGAACAGTGTTTTGTAGAAATCACTGCATGAAATTCTGCTGAAATTTGTGGAACTCTAAAAAAAAAACACTTCTTTAGCAGAATGCCTGAAGAAATGATTGAAATGATATCTGGAGAACTATATGTAAGAATCCTCACAGACATCCTACACACTTAGAAATTATGAATTTTACACGAGACCTAATTCATGTTTGTAAATAGTCCGGGAACGTAAAGTCGGAAAATGTAATAATCGGGGAACGTAAAGAAAGATTTCGTGTAAAATTATGTCTCCTGAAACTGAAACATACGCAATTCGACAAAAGATGTGTTCTGTTGAATTTATTTTCTCATCTCTTTCAACACATTCTTATGTGCTAAAGGACGCTTGCATGTGTCGGTCTCAGGGACAGAAATTTACACGAGATTTTGGTTGTGTTTAGACAAAATTTGAAAAATAATTCTACAAAAACCTATTGCGGAGTTTTTGAAGTTAAAAATTAAATATATAAGATTATGGAATTCGTGCAAAACATTATTTTAAGATTTTTCCAACACACCAGGATTTTCTCCAAAAAATACTTCAGTAATGACCGTATAGTATTCATTTTGTTCTTTCAGGTGTCCTCCAGGGATTCCTTTAAATTACAAAACTTCACTGGGTCAAAGATTCCTCCAAACACATAAATTTTGAAAAACTATCGATGCATTGCCAGAAGAATCCCTGAAGGAGTGCCTACAAACGTCTGAAGAATACTCATAAAAATGCAAGGAGGAATATCTAAAGGAATGTCTGAGAGTCTTTGAGCAATTCTATAAAATTTTCTTCAAAAAATATCTCAAAGAAATTATGGAGAAATCATTTGGGGGCAACCACACAAACTGAATTTCAAACCGTCATCTGTTACTGTCAGGGACCTGGCGGACAGCGATTTTCCTGTATCCAACATCTCTAACAACCACACGTTAAAAGATGCTTTGTTTGTTAACAATGCCCCTGTTCATACCCGTAGTAACAAACGTCAGATGGGCCTTATTAAAATAATGTGTTGCATACTGTCAAACTCTAGTAAATAGGATAAGGTTGCCAGGTCCCTGGTCACTGTAGAGTCAGCGTTAATTGTTTTATTTTGCTTCATGGGCCACATTCAAAGTAGAATTGATAAAAAGTTGGATCCTGCACTGTACTCATATTTCGAATTTGAGCTTTTCAGTGGACAAGCAATTCCCAAAAATCTTAAAAATCTTGGTATTTCTCAAAAATTTGTAATCTCTACATACAGATATCTGTATGAAAAAATTGAAAAAAATCTGTGTCAATCAAGCTAAATCTGTGCATGTGGCAACCCGGAGTATCGTAGACCCGCTTCTCTCTGCGCACCTGGCCGCGCCCTTACAACTGTTTGAAAAATTGATAATTGTTTTGACATCTATTGAACTTAAACAACCTTCCTTGTAAACTTGAGGCAGATAAACTTTCATTGTAATTATTTATTGTTTTGTAAGAATTTTAAAATGATTTCAATAATACGGTATTATTATGAAATACTAACTAATAGACAGATAATAGAATAATAGAATAAAAGAACTCTCAGAATTTTTTAATCCGCTATGATCGCGTGAAACAAGTTTCGGAAACCCAATTATTTCATCGTTTACCTAAGGGTTACCTAAGGATGCAAAATATATTATCGTAAAACGATTCTCGTTCTCCAGCGATGAAACATGTGTGATAATGTAAAATAATCGTAAGCAATAATTCTTGTAGTCATTGTGTATAGTAAATTCAAATTTGGAAATAAATGCATTATTTTAACTTCCATTATATTATGTGAAACAGCTATATGAACAGATAAAAATAACTTCTGATTGATGGGAACGCATGGTTGGCAAATTCCTTCAAATAATGAAACCGCGTAGTAGGACAGTCAGCAAAACATAAAAACATAGAATTAAAAAGCAAAACCTAAAAACATAGAATTAAATAAAATATCTCAAAAATTAAAAGACATGCATCGCCAATTTTTTGATATGTTATGTAACAATGTTCAATCTTTCAAGAAATAATATAAAAACTAGGGTGCTCTTTGATACCGAGACCTTGAAAATCCTCAAAAACTTAAGTTTTATAATAAATATTGAAGTAAAGGAGGTGTTTTTTTCTGTTTAATTACCTCTCATTTAAAATTTAAATTGACAAAATCGATAAAGTGGTTCAAAAGTTATGATTATTTGAAATAAATCATTTTTGAAAGTTAATTTTTCGGACTACCTTAACGCAGAAACGGCCACCCTAATGTAAAAATAAAAAAATACGGGTCGAATATTTTGCAATAAAGAACAAAACTACCAATTATTTTGAAATTCCGAGAGATAGCATGCCTTTTTTTCTATGGAATTGCTGTATAATAAAAATAAAATGCAGGTATTTGCAACTTTCTGTTAGATAAGTGGAAAACAGAAATTGCGAAAATTTTCAAAATTTGTTATTGATTGTTGGATCAAAACCTTTGTTGATATTATGAAAGAAAATTAATCACCTGGAAGCTCAGCAAAATAGCAAAGAAAATGCAAGAAACAATAAAGCGAAATAAACTTCATATAAGTATGATTACTGCCTAAATCAAAACCTAATAAATCAACTACAAAAACAACGGGAATTTGAATTTTTCGATAAATTTTGTTTCCTACTGGGCCCATAAATTAAGCTTTACGTCTGTGAAGTTGGATGAAGGATCATAAACAATATTAGTTTTTGAATTATATTTTTTTATGAAGATGAAAAAAACTTTTTTTTAAAGAAAGTTTAAGTTAAATTTTAAACGATAAAGTATTCGATGTAGTTGCAATTGTTATCGTTTGTGTGTTTTGTATTTCACAATATTCATTATTTGTTGGGAATGAATCGAATTTTATTGAAAGTTTCTGCCATTTAAACCTTTTGAAGGGCCCTTTTCTAAGGCACGCCCCTTCATACTGAAAAAACGGATTCATTGCAAAGAAAACAAACAATGACTATACTATACTACGATACTGACCATCCATCAGAACTTTAGTCCTAACTAATTCAAACTACAGAACGTCTCATGATAATATTCATCTTACTCATAGCGAGTTCGTTTTTGAACCTAGTTCCAACCTGCGATACCCGAACTTATTATCAGTGTGAACCTCAACCCGATACGAGTTACAATTAGAGACGAACACACCGACGTGTAACACACAATACAATTATGATACCCGATCCAAATTGAGATTGATTCGAAATCGAGTTCGCGCTATGGTTTTAATGTTTAAGATCGGGATGTGCGCGTACGCACGTCCCGGCTACCAAAAATTACACATACGAGTTATCCACATGAGGGATAATCGCAGGGGTCAACCCAACCGTAGTGCAATGGAAGGGCCTCGCCCTGGGGGAACCGCCTTCATGATCACGGTAACCCCTATGCCAGGTAAGTATGCTTAGGAGGTGTCTCGGCCAGCCACTACACCACTGAAGCGAAGGCCGCGCTGGCGATGGTTATGATGCTACGGAGGGAGCATTGAGAGAAAAGCTACCCACCATGAGTATGCGCCATGCGGTGCCACATCTTTACCACTCATCAGTGATGCCAGCTTTTATTTCAACCGGGCGACTTGAATGGATAATTAATATAGGCTGTGTTCCAATTGGAGAAATAATATCAATTTGATTTCAATTTGGTTGCTGAAACTTATGTTTTAAATAATTCTGCATTAAAAAGATGCACATAATTTAGTAATACTGCATGGAAATTCCTATGAGGCATTGTGCATCTTATCATAAATTGTAAAAAATGTTTATTGTTCTGCATTATGATAATAATGTTGCTAGTGGGCTCTGTGAAATAAATAAATGGAAACATGCGAAAGTCGTACCTATTTTGAAGCCCGACAACAATCCCACTGAAGCTTCTAGCTACCGACTAATAAGTTTACTTTCTTCAATAAGAAAACTTTTAAATTGAAAAAAAAAACTTTGAATGCTTACAATCAACACAAACTGAATTTTTGCTGATGAACAGCTTGGATTCCGCCAAGGGCATTCAATTACGCAACAACTCTTGAGATTTAATTGAGATTGAATTTAATTCGTTCAAACAAAGCTGACATATATGACATTTGCACTTCAGATCTCCCTGATTTACCTCAGCTGTTAAAAATATTGCTTTGCTTTCCGCTAAAGGAAGAAGTCTTCATGTTATATACAGGAGGCTGCAAAAAATGTTGGAAATGTTTACTGGTTATTTAAAAAAATGAAAGATTTCTCCTAATGATTGCCTAACTCCTAACTATTAAGCCAACGTACAATATTCCCGCACAAGCGTAGAGCCGCAACCAAAAAGTCACTATGACCGGAATTCCAAAACTTGAACAAATATTATCTTTTGTTTTTATTACATTTAGAGCATTCAAGCCAAATGTATTGAATTTATAAAATGTTTATATCCTCGTATAAACAGAAAATCCAAAGTAATATTAAATTTTTAGACCAGCCATGCTTTATGCTGTGCCAATATGGTCCAGTTGTTGAACTACTAGCGAAAAAGCACTTCAAAAGATTCGGAACAAAGTTCCGCAAATGTTTTTGAATCTGCCACCCTGGGTACAGTACTATTGAATGACATGGAATTTCGAACGTTGTTAGGACTCTACAAGAAATGTGCAACAAAATAATTAATAATTTTAGACAAAAATAACTGCAATCTTCAATTATTGCAATAATCAATTCTCTCTCTATATATAAAAAATAGTTTTAATAAATCAATTGTTATTCTTACACACAGGCATAAAAACCCTGTTTAAAATACTGAACAGACAAGGTAAAAACAATGTAAACACATTTAGATGTATAGCATAGCATTACTAAGCAGGAGCACCTAGGATAATATATTAATTGTAAAATAATCTAATATTTGGGACAAATAGAGTTAAAAATAAACAAATCAATAAGCTCATGGAATCAAGCTTTTTTAGAACTATATAGTGTGATAATCATTTAGCACTGATTACCATTTTATGATCAAGGATTTACCTGAGTGCTAAGACTATTTTATAAAATATTTTATATATAGGAATTGATTCCTTTGCCACAGACAAAAGAAATTTACCGCGCCCCAAATCGAATTACGTTTGTTCCTTCTCCCCATACACGTTGATTATAGCATAATTTTACGCAAAGTGCAGCGCTTCAGAAATTTGAAAATACTGAGTTTTTAGCTGTTTTTGAAAAACAAGCCACCAGGTTCTTCTATCCAGTATTTTACGAGTACTCATGGCCGTCTCGGTTGAGCTCGGTTTCTGATAGGGAGCAAGCGATTCGACGTTTGGCTTAGGTGGTATGACACGAGTTTGACAACTAATCGATAAAATTTGATCGATTTTCTGTCAAACGGCCTAAGCCAAATATCAAATAGCTTGTTCCCTAATAGAAACAGAGTTCAACCGAGACGGCCATTAGAACTCGTAAAATGCTGGATACATACCCTAAACCCAGGAATAATATTAAAATTAATAAAAAACGTCACGTAGCTTTACACAGACAATAGTCCCATTCATATTATGTGTATCCATTGAATGTCACGTGAAACACACATAAGGGAAGGTACAT
The DNA here is from genome assembly GCA_034211315.2 of Aedes japonicus. NCBI lineage: Eukaryota > Metazoa > Arthropoda > Insecta > Diptera > Culicidae > Aedes > Aedes japonicus. Next base: position 8,430 of record JASCZW010003334.1, on the reverse strand, counting down.
TAATTATGTCACGCAGTAAGGGGGGAGGGGGGGTTTGAGAAAACGTGACGATCCATACAAAAAAATTTGAAGGTCCATACAAAAAACGCGACAAGGGGGGGAGGGGGGGTTAAAAAAAGTTAATTTTTGCGTGACGTAATTAATGGACGTTCCCTAAGTAGTATTATGACACCCAAATACTATTCATCTGATAAAACGATAAATTATTGTATTCGAACGAAGGTTATGTGTGTTGCCAGATGAATTTTATATGATTTTCAAATATGAACAAATCTGTGTTTTTTCTATAGCTATTGTGCTAGCACCCAACTTGTGCGTAGAGGAGGAATCAACTGCTAGCAAGGTCTCCGCTAGCACTCAGAAATCCTGTTTATGAAGGAACAACGGTCAATCCGTATCAACAATCCCAAGCAGAAGGCCACATTTTGAACCCGGCGGTAAAATCTGCGAGCACTTAGCTGAAACAAGCAACTCACGGATAGCGACTGGAGAGAACACGGATGGACTTAACCAACAAGAGCATTCCATGGTAGAAATAAATGATCGCCCGGTCTGCTCCGGTGTCTTCTGAAGCGAAAAAGCGAATAAGATTATTGAGGTACAAATTTGCGAGTTATCTGAAAATAATCAGCTTCAGCTTGCCAGAACTATGTCTATCGCTCGATTTCACCCGAAACAGAGGATCTAGAAAGTTACTCGCTAGCTGTAACAAGTATCTTCAAGTTTGATGGAAAAGTAATATGCATTTATAAAAGGTGCGTCAGAGATATTTTAATCGTAGATATCTAAATTCCCATAGGAAAACTATTTCATCTGCAAGAGCGGCCAACTATGGAGGCAAAATCGCCAACAAAATTTCGACACTCAAGCAAAAGAAACGAAAAACTACCGCGAAAGAAAATGTACACCGTAAGCAAGCTACAGTAGCAGCAGGCATCGACGCATTTTCTGATCCGGCTTCTATTGAAGCAGCTGAATGGTTGGCCTTGAAACAGAAACTTTGCTCATGATGATTTTTGTTTTGAGATGGACAATATTTTTACAATATCTTCTTCACGTTTTTTCTCTAAAAAGGTTTATATTGACTGCAATTTGCTAAGCATTGGTTCCTTGTATGGATTGCCGAGGCTTGAATCCGCTACGGGTAGAATAACTTTATTCATCGTCAAAAAAGCCACGGATCCTCCAGCTGGAAAACTGCTGACATAGGGTAACGGGATGTAATGTTAGCCTAACTTCTTTATTCGGCCTATGTACTGTTAAGTACCCATATTCTGCGCACCTAATGCCATTATTTTGCGCATTTTAAAACATTCCAAACTAATGTTTAGATGAACATTCTTTAAATTTAGTTCTACATGTAAATAGATGTTGCCTTTTTGTGTATGGGATAAAATATAAAGTTTGACAATCTTGCAATTAACTGCAAAATTTTGGCAAAATGCGTATAACTAGGCGCTGCGCAGAATAAGGGTACTTCACGGTACCAAATGTGTCATTAATTCGGCGATCATGTTGCTTTCAGGATGATTGATTGCACCCGAAAAAATTTTGTTACATTTTTAATCAATTTATAGTTGTTTACTTCCGCGTAACTTTCACTTTCCCTAACTTGTTTGACATCATCACATCACCGGTTAAGCAGAACAGATTATCTACACGATCTTTGAATGATCTAGATCTCGTTAAATTGAACCTATAAACCGAGTAATGCAGCCAAGATGTACAGAAAATAGTCACAAGTTATAAACTTATTGTTCACATAGGTAAAGTAACAATGATTTAACAAGAAAACCGTAGACCCAATGTTAGAAACATATTTATTTCTATGTTCCCAACTGTGGGCTGTTGTATGAAAAGCATATTAAAAATGTTGCTACTGTTAAAATTTTCAATAAAAATATCTGAGTTTCGGTTGTATGTTTTCCAAAATGACTCATCTATACACACACCAAAGAAACAAAATCTGCGTGGAGTTAATTATGTTTTCATTTTCGGATGATCGATAAACTATATGTGAGAATCAGTTATGTGTTTCTTAGCTGTTTTATTATAGTTTCTTTTATGAAGATTTTTTTGGGTAGAGCGAATAAAACTGGCAACGCCATAAATCAGAAAATCAGAAAAGAAAACCGTACGGAGACTACATTTAAAAACCAATTTATGAAATGGGACGAAGTTGCATCCATGAATAGACCCAATTTGATGCTTATAGACCGACATTAAATCTACATTCCTCGAAAGTTTCTGACTTTATAAAATTAGTTGTGCAACTTTTCGTGATACATCCTACCAAACATCTTCTTAAGTTTATCTAAACAAGTGTAAAACTAGTCAAATCCTGGTACCAGCTCATATACTTCATGAGTTATAATAAGAAATGTAATCGATCGTAGCATATTAGGCTGAGTCAAGGAACACAAACCCTATTTAACGAGTAGTAACGTGACCCAAGGTAACTATCTCAAGTAAATAAATGCAAACAGTTCAATAAAAGTTATTCCATATACTTCATTTGTAGATACGAAATTGTGTTCTCTTATACTTGGCTTGAATATCCGATTCAAATATCGTATATTGACAGGCAGCTACTGATTTCTCAGAAACTAATTGTTCAAATATTTAGTTTCATTATTTTATCATTCAACGCAAGCAACATGAATTATAATACCTTAACACTAAATTTAAAAACCATTAACCATTATCACATGAAATTTACTATCGATATAAATAATTCTTATTGGAATTTCACATGAATTTTATTATGCTGAAGCGTTCTTGGCGGCAACCATTACCTCAATATTTAGAATTAATATAACTCAGAATCTGTGTACAAGATATTGAAAATTTAATCACATCAGTTTGTATGCTTACTTGTTATAAGCAATCTGATAGAGTTCGATTCGATGTTCATTCAGTAACAATCGGGATTTATCAATTTGAAATGGCAAGGTAAGTTTGCGAGAGAGAGAGAGAGAGAGAGAGAGAGAGAGATAAAAGATAGGAAAAAATACACGGAGCAACGATTCACCTTAAGATAAATCAGAAAAGGTGTGTGACTGTTCCAATAAATATAATATGATTTCCACTTCCACTGTGACCCTACCAGGCTCCAAGCCTAGCCTTCCTGATTCTTGTATTGTTTATTTTTTCGTTTCGAGTATACACAAATATTCGCTCCTCTGCCAAAAACAGCCAAACCAAACGTTGAATCTGTATGGTGATGTGGTAAAATAATTGAAATGATGCAAATTATATATTGTATGAAAATAAGGAAAGGTGTCGAATTAAAAGTTAATATGCTACTACGGGTGGGTTCAAATGCACTTCTGGTCTACATCATCCCTGGCAACACTGGTTTGCATCTTTCCCGTTTGGGTAAAGATCCAGATAAGCCCTAGGACCGGGTAGTTATCAAGAGCTACCACAAGGTTTTGCCAATGCCTAGGGAATAAATGGCACATGGTATTGGGCATCTAATGACTAAAGTGTTTGTAAAAGTACTGTAAGGGAATTTCTTAAAATCCATTCCATGACAAGTGTATTATCGCCTTTTTTTGCGGTGGTATTACTCGCTGAATTTTCTAGTAAGTAGTGATTAAATTTGAAACCAAGCCAAGCCATCCTGTAGAAAGCTTAATAAATATTTCGAATTGGTTTATTCGATTTGTTGGATCGTATCGTTGAAAGGAGATCCTCAATTTCCCGTGGATTTCGCGTGAGTGTCTCTGCTTACGGGTTCACCCCTCCGTTTTTGGCCCTTCATACAGCGATATTGTGAATTCAGATCGGTGGCCCAATTTGATCTTGCTATTAAGTGGAGCTGCATCCATGCCAAGGGCATGCAGGGATGGTGGCTACCATACATACATACATACAAACAGTAGTGATTAAATTTGAAACTAAATGGGAAACATTCAGTTTCACCCTGGCCAAGGATGAAGGGTTTGACGATGATTCGTCAAGTGTCGATATAATTAATCTTCTGTTTAATACTAGTAATTATAGCTGAGATATTTCAATTATTTAAGTTATTTATTTTTTCGAAACTTGATTTATCATACCTTTAACATAGCTATAGAAACAGTTGCGCATGATTTAACTACAGCTGCCTATCACTATTGTTAGAGGGACCGCCAGGGCTAAGTACGGGTCTATACTAACAACTCTAGCACTAACAAGACCCCGAAACCAACGTTCATCTACGTAGATTAGTTATATTGTAGTTATGTATTATTACTAACTTTTCTTTTCTGCTTTATTTTTACTCTTGGTGGTAGGCGAAAGTGTCTTTTAGAATTCTTTCATCAACTCACATTAATAATTACTTTGTTATTGTCTCTTTTCTAATTTCTTTCTTTCTTCTCTTCTGTCTCTTGTTTTTGTTGCCAAAAACGCATGATTATTGTCTGAACTGCTTCAGTAAGGAATTGGGTGACGTTCCGCTAGGTTGGTCGAGGCGGAAATCAAGTAGGAGTGCAATGACATTCACTCATGTCATTGTTGTTTGGATCCTAGTTCTAAAATACTGGGCTCCTTATTTCACCTCATCTTGTTCAAAAGGGCTTGAACAAAATAAATGGCTTACACAGATCACTTGAAGATGTAATATGACGAAACATTTTTAATATTAGCATAGAACATTAGTCGATGTTTCATAAATTGACTGGAGATGCTTTATTGAAAAATTTAATAACGCAAGGCTAACAAATGTATTTGAAATTGAACTTATCATCTCGTTGTTTCTTCCAAACATGCTTAATTCCGATGTTTCTTCGTTTCACATCCGTTGAACAATACTGAATAGCCATTTCGTTTTGATAATATCACTTTTTAATGACTATATATCTGTTTCTTTTTTGGTATACTGGAGTCAACAGGAAAGCTAGATTTGTATCATCGAATTTATCTCTGCAGACACATGAGAAGTGGCAAATGCTTTCAAAATTGTAATCAACAGTAAGTAGATGAGATCGAAAGCAAGTTGGATGACAGTAACTTGCGGTACCAGTGCAACAACAACCAATAGGAGAAGAAACAGATGAGAACTAATTCATAGTTTAACTTATCAATTGCTAAAATGTACTAATCACCAAACTATTATTCCGGTCTCGTTTCAGCAATCAAACGCCTCTCTCTCTCTTGCTTCACTTCGCCTCCTGATATTCCTTCACTCTAACTATCCCCTATTTTCAACAGCGTCTTACTATCCGGTATCTTAAGCAGGATTCACTTGACCCTGTGATTATTATTCTGTGATACCAAATCTATACTTCTATTTTCATCACTGGAGACCTGGCCCCATGACCCCTTCTGTGCTTGAAAATGAAATGAAAATGAAAATGAAATCTTTTTCGCTAGCTATGTGACGAACGAAACCCCATATGACAGAGGCCAAGCAAATTAGGCAAATGTTCAACGATATACAACTTTTACATAAAAAAACCTGCCCAAACCTTTTACCTTCCCATAATCCCTGAGCAGCCGGTTTACCACAAACCACGCAGAACTTAATTGGACCTCATGGGTTAAAGATGCTGTGATGCTCATTCCCCTTCCCCTCCCTGATGTATTATGGACGATGTGAAATTTCACATCGGTGACTTGGCCCTCGACCCCTTGTACATCACATGAAATGAAAATGAAAAGTGAAACGATGCAGTTTCAAAATGCGGAAGCAGAAGATTTAAAAGCCCTCATGAAAGGCACTGAGAAGGCAACTCGTCGGCATTAATAGATCATAAACTGCAATAATCTTTTGCTGAATTATACAAGACATAATCGACTAGATCCATTTCATCGACTCTTAATTTTTTGTATAGAACCATCCGAAACTTATAGCCATCTTGAACCCAAAGTCAAAAGAGGAACTAACCTTTTCAAATTCGTGTTGATGGTAGCTTCAACTAGTCTTTTTTCTTACCGGTAAGAATGTTGGATCGATCCATTTCTGCAGTACCTTCTATGCCTAGGAGCAGGTTCTAGGCGACATCCTTTCGGAAATCGATTTCGCATAAAGCAGATAAAACAAAATTAGTTATAAATGCATATGCAGTTACAAGAGTATTTTTTTAGAAACTTGCAGTCATAATGTCAAATAAACAACAAAATACCCGTATCACTTCGTTAATTTTAAAATATGCACGCTTCCTAAAAACAAATTTGAATCATTTACCTCATTGATATTCGGCACAATCTGTAATAATTCCTGTTTTTGTTGAGCTTATAGCATCAAGTCGATCTTAGGCGTACAGCACAAAAGGCGATTTTTAATAACCTTAAACAATAAAGAACAAAAGAAACATAAGCATTAGTTATATGAAAGAAAAAAGCGACATAACTAAACAGAAAAGCTATATTTTAATTATAAACGATATAGCCAAGTATTCCTTCATTGAAATAGGTTGAGTCATAAATAAATTAACACTGGACATTCATTCAACTGTCTCTGCATTTAGCCATACATAGATTCTTACCATATTCAACATGATGCATTCTAAAAATTCAGTTAGTAAGAAAGCGTTGCGAAAAAACGCTTGATCTCATCAACTTTCACAATAGCAAAAACAGGGCTCTTCCTTTAGTAAATGTTTAAAAGTTTTATATTGATTATTGGTAGTTTTTTTTTTCTCATACGATATTTACTTTCAAATTTCCAACTACCTAGTCTACGTGAACTTGCCCAAGCAACAATTTGTAATCTATAGAATGCAAAATTCAATTCAAATTTTGCGATGAGAGTAATAATAATATCGATAAACGTGCCCCGGTATAGAAACGAGAAACTTAGTTCAAACTATGTTGAAAAATCATTATTTCCAGAATCACTTCTGGCGACTATCTTTCATCGGTTCGTATTGAAGCGTCAAATTGACGGCATACTGCTCTTCTGGTGAAAGAAAACGCTGGCAAGTTTCATGTTGTTGGAACACACGCCGTCGAGCAAGAAGATTCTGTAAAGCAATAATCACTCGCCTCACCTGTTATGACGAAAACGCCGCTGTAGCGTCGCAAGTGAGTTACACCAATCCGAAAACCGCCTGTAGCAAATGTCAAGAACAAAGCAAAAAATGCCTCTGCAGCCTGCTGACAGACATGTTTCATTTGTTTCAGCCTTTATAAATAATATCGCTTTGATCCGGTTCAAATTGGTAGAAAAAGTACGCTATTTGTTGACGGTTTACCCATCATTGTACAACTTTGTGTATTTTGTTACAATCGTTGCCTCACTAATAAAAATGGATATCGAACTTCGTGCAGAAGCTTGAAGATCAATTACGTTGCGTCTGCCAGCTTTGTTTTGTGTAATTATGTTTGTTTACTTTGCACGTTTTATTAATACAATTTCGTGATTTATTGGTTTCAATAGTTTTAGCCTTTTCTATTGGTATTATTGAAATGTATTCTAGAATCATATCAAAAATAAATCAAACCACTTATTGTCGAACTCCGAAGCAGCGTTTTTAATTCTTGGTACTTAAGCGACGCATTCTCCTACCAACATTATGGTATTGTAATCTAATTCTCGAAGCCTGTGCCATCGCAATGAAGAAACAACAAACGGTTTATATACTTATCGTCTGTTCAGCTTTCGTTGTTTCAACCACCTAACTTGCATTCAGCAGTTTTTACAGGACGAAGCCCTCTCCGTTTGCCTATTTTGTAAGCGCTGATTTCGTCGTGAACACCTGTTCCCAAAACAATTAGCAATTGGAGCAATGATTACTCAAAAACACCATCTTGTTTGTCGCTAGATGATCGCCAATTACCTCCACTGCAATGTTCTGGCGCTGCGCGGTGGAGAAGTGCCTAATAAGTGATAACAACTGGTGGCGTGGGTTGGCTTCAATGGGCCCATCTGACGTTACACAGTCAAATCAGATGGTGCCAGCCGTCGTGAAGATATTCTGAGATTGATTGATCGTCGTTGGAATTTGTGAAAGATTCTTCCAGTTCAATTACAAAACATGGCGTATCAATCAATTGGAACAACATTTTCCGCTTTGCTTCGTTTCAGCTGGCGGCTTCTCAAATCTGAAATTTTATTAAACAGTTGCTTTGGGTGAATCAATCAGCAGAATCCGAAAACAAGCCCAAACTGGGAAGCTAATATCAACGAATCAGCATCGGACAGTTTCAACGACGGCTGATCAATTTGACTGGATTTGACGTAGTGGAGTGCTGGATGAGTCCCATCATGCTCTATTTGATTTTGGTTGGAAGGTCTAATTCCTCTCAGAAGGGTTTGTAAAGACGCTTCGTGAAGATGGCACGCTTTCTACAGTTTGGATTGCTCCCGATTATAACGCTATCTATGAGACATTTGAATGCCTTTTCGTTGACTTCCTCGTCTAGAAAATTGAGAGAAAGATGATAGTAAATGCTAGTAAATGCTAGCAAATTCCGTTAAATTCACTACAAGCTTATCTT
>JASCZW010003333.1:0-31149 GCA_034211315.2 Aedes japonicus | reverse complement strand
GAGTAAACACGCAGTTCGCCCGAGTTCATTGAACAGATTTATGTCTTCTTCATCGTTTTGGCGAACGCTGCGGCCTTGACTCGACTCGACTTGAAACGTGATCGCGAAGCACCACCTAATGATACGTGAACGACACAGGCGAACCTCCGAAGAGAAGGTGCATCGGCAGGCAGAATTTTGCTTCGTCGTCTTTTTTTCTTTGTTTGCTCACATAATTATGCAACCATTTTTATTGTGTTCGTTTTGCAGTGGAGCCGTAAAAATTTTATGTCGCAATTTTTTCTTCGATTTCTAACGCAGTTAATCAACGATTGCGAACAGATTAGTTCCACCTGTTTCATCGGGTGTCAGTGGATCGGTTTTGGTTTTTATCGATACAGCTGGAAACCGCAGTTCGCTAGTGGGGCTGTGTTGGAATCCGGCTTGCTAGAAAAGTGATCTTGGTAGCACCACAGAACATCGCTCTTTCCTTCACCTTAACCAATATCTTGAAATTCATTTGATAGTAGTTTGTTAAGCTCTTCAAACAATAATGAATTACCTCTTGCTGGAATTGATCTAGAATTTATTTAATTTGAATTAAGCCGGAATTTTTCTGGAACGATCATCACAATTCCAAACAAAAATGTCGATGTTAAACTCATTCGGTGTTTTGCAAGATCGGATTTAAGTCATGATTTGCTGGTTGAAATTTACCACTTCCAGCTTTTTCGGCCAATAAACAAGTAGCTTGCGACAGCAATAAGCGTTGGTTTTACGAGCTTTGAAGAGGTAAAACCGGATAGGTATTCGCCCCCCAATGGCAACGTTATGTGACGGATCGCAGGTATTTCATGTTTCAGCAAAACGGTTCAAACGGAACCGAAAAATCCGACACGAATGGTTTGTTACCAACTATAGCTTAGCATGAATGCATGCAGCTTCGGCATCCGGCACTGCGGCAGCGAAACGCGAATACATCGGAATCAGGTTTTGCAGCCGAGGGTGGAGGTTATACCTCTCAAGCCCGGGGAAGATGATGTCAGGTCGGTCGTGGGAAAAATTATTAATAGCGAGCAGCAGGAATGTTAGTGCTTGGCCCAGAAAACACACCGACAGTGGCGGCGGTGCTAAATGATGCGAGCCATCGACATCGCCGTGCAGCATCAGTCCATTGCGAATGTATTGAACTCGAGTTATGGCCGGGGAGGATATAAAACGAAGGAAGACACTGTATCAATTACCGATGTTCATTGCATGTGATCAATTTATTGGTTTGATGGATCAATTATGTGTGTGTGGTATTTTTCTTTGGAACATACACATGTCCGCAAGCAGCTAATCCGGTTACGGTATTGTGTTTTTATGAAATTAACAATAAGTTAATTATATGATGATGTTATATAAGATGTGTTCAACTATCTGCTGTTAATGATGCTGAAGCATGTTACAGCGAGATGTTAACAATTATTGGTACCATTGTTAATTACTGAGCGCATTTATAAGATAAAGTATCAGACTGGCATCGATAACAGCACAATAAGCGTGAAATAGTTATCTTGTACTGGCTTTCCAGTTTGACAAGCTATATGGTGCTTTGTTTCCAAGAAAGGACAGCAATTGTTGTTTCTAATTTACTTATATTTTAGCATGAGGCGGCCTTCGATTCTTCAGGAAATTTCATATTAGACTAGTCCTATTTTGTTGATCTTGAGCGACTCCGAGATATCATAGATATCCATAAAATATTCAATAATATAAGGGGAAGTGGGGTAAAATCAGCCATATCTTAGTTTACAAAGTCGTGCAGTAGATGAAACAACTTCTATTCAATTCTCCAAGAAAGTTTACATAGGACTAGCCTTATTTGGTTGATCTCGAGCCACTGCGAGCAAAGATATCTATAAACTATTCAAGAATACAAGGGGAAGTGGGGTAAAACCAGCCATATCTTCGTTCACAGAGACGTGCGGTAGTTGAAACAGCTTCTATTCGATTTCGAGGAAATTTTACATGGGATTAGCACTATTTTGTTGATCTTGAGCCTCTCCGTGCAAAGATGTCTATAAATTATTCAAAAATATACGGGGAAGTGGGGTAAAATAAAGTCTATAATTCCACAACCATATCCGTGCGGTGATTGGAACCAGTTCCATTCGATTCCCCAGACAATTTCCAAGCGGAAATGGCCTTGTGTACAAGCCGCGCTTAAAGGCGACAAAAGTTACCTTAGTTTTCATCAGTTCTTGACCACTTTGGGTTGGTGAGACGAACCCAAAAGAACATGGGACCAACGGCTTTACTTCCCTTCCGAAGGAAGACGTGATCAGAGATTTTCCGTCTAAAAAAATACCACCGACGCCGACTGGAGTCAAAACCCGATCAATGTGAATAAACCCGCAAGTGGATCTGGGACACCTGGTTGAGGATGGGGAATAAGCTAATTGTGATCAGTAATATGTTTGAAATGCCAAATAAAAAGAAGATCATATGAAAGTCTGTCAATTGTTCAAGAGGAAGTTTATAAGAACATTGAGAAGAAATCTTGGAAGGATCTGAAAAAAAAAATCTGTTCACTGAATGAAGTCCTTGAGAATATCTGTAAAGGAATATCTGGGAAGAATCTAAAGTAAGCACGCTAGATAGATAGAAGTAGAATGATATGCAACCAATTTCTACGAAGATCATGAAGTAGTTCACAAGATTACCTATATATTTAGATTAATAAGAAAATCTAAAAGAAATTCTTCAGGAGTCCGAAATAATTTCAGAGGGACATCCGAAAGAATCTCATAGAATCATCTGTTTGTAAAATTTAAGGGAGGAGGATTGCAGAAAGTCCTGCGAAAATTTTGCGGAAGTCCTAACATAAGTAATCTATTACGAATATCAGTAAAATCCACAAAGCCATGCTAAAAATCTGCAAAAGGAAGAACGATAAAAAAGGCAATAAATACAGAAGGTGTCGAAGGAAACTTTGAATGAATTCAATTAGCCCGAAATACAGAATGTCTGAAGAAGATGATCAAGAAATTGGGGTTAATATGTATAACAATTGAGCAGGCCATGGAATTTATATGACAAATTACGAGGTTTCTCGAGGATTTCGAAAGTGACTGCGCAGCTCAATATTCTAATTACTCATCAATTTTACCTTTAAAGGGTGTACCGTTTAAAATCCACACACACTCAAATTGCTCTTACTTCTGATCCGTTGGGTAAAATTAATGGAATTTAATTGAATTTCGCGTAGACATAGTTTAATGTGTATTTTGTTTACACTTTGTGAGTTGATTTCATCAGATACGCAAACGTTTACAAAATGGCGACGAAAGAGCAGTACGTGTTTGTAAGTTTTGTACGAGTACTTTGAGAATAAGGATCAGTCGCATTGTGCCATCGGAAAAAAAGGTTGGAAATCACGAACTCTACGGTGTCTGGTATAATAAAACGGTTCGAAGAACGTTTGACTATTGATCGGAAGCGTAGTTCCGGGAAAATAAAGAACGTAACCGGAAACCGAACGCCTCAGTTAGACATGTTGCTAAAAAGTTGCATGTGACCAAGACTTTCGTGCAGAATACCAAAACTCGAGCTGGACTACGTACGTTTAAGATAGTGAAGTCTCCAAACCGTGACGGGAATCCTAATACGGTCGCAATAAGCCGTGCCTGGAAGTTGTACGACCAGAATTTAACGATACCACATTGCTGCGTAGTGGATATGTATGTGAAGGCGGACTTCAGCCAGATTCCAGGAAACCTGTGACTGCCAAGAATAAGTGTGATATTCCGAACTCAGAAGATCTCGAAGTTCACCAAGAATTTTTTAGTTCAGCAAGCGATTTTTACTTGCGGAAAGCGTAGTACACCTTTCGTTACTGCAAGCACCATAAATGGATAGGTGTATTTGGAAAAGTATCTCCAAAAGCGGCTTCTCCCTCTCCTGAAGGATCACGACGGTTCTACGATCTTCTGGTCGGATTTGGCATCATGGACGAGCTAGAGTGGTATAAGGCGAGTAATGTTGATTTCGTGCCGAAATATTTGAACCCCCCAAACACTTCAGAACTGCGCCCAATAGAAAAAAAGACTGGGCCATTATGAAAGAGCAACTTCTAAAACGACCTAAAGTGATGAAGAATGTAGAAGAAATGAAGAAAGTATGGATGTTAATATGCAAAAAATATCGATTTTGAGTTCGTGCGGAACTATATGGCTTAAGGGGGTTAAGGCCAGGGTTCGCGCATTCGGATACAGGCGAAGTAAATTACATGAATGATGCCAAAACTAACTTTCTCTATACTTCCTTAAAATTTGGTGATAATCGGATAAAAACTCGAATTTTGAGATACATTTTGTGTGTGCCGATTTTAAACAGTACACCCTTTAATTTACAGCAATTTATCCTAGTCCATTAGCATCATTTAGAACCAATCGAAAGTTTGAAAAAAGTTGTAACTTGATAACGGTAGAAGCTAGTAATCTGATTTACTTTTTAGACCAGAGTATCAAAAAGTGGTCAAATCCTCTTGTTAGTCCCTGACATTTAAGGTGAAAAACCATGAATTTTAAACCGTCTAACGGTACCAGTTCATGAAGTTGTGCAAGCGTACATTTTTAAGCATAAAAGAACCGATTCCGGAGTATTCGAAAGTGTTCAAATCTCTTTGCTGTCGTAGGTAATGAAGTTTTTGGTAGTTCACAAAAAAATGAAATTCTGAAATGCGTCGACTTCAGGTTATTAGTGGAACCTGTTCCAGGTTCATCCAAATGACCAAATTATAAGAAATCTGGTGAGCATGCTGTTCTTAGCAGCCAAACCTTTCAGATGATGGCAAAAGATCAACAATCGGATCATTATTGGAATTTTTAGAGAGCGCCAAAGTCAGTAGGCATTTTTGACGTTAATGCACTAAGGACTGTATCGTTAATTATAAGTACACTTAAAAATTGCTGTATTTAGATATGTTTTATTTATTTTCCAACTCAAATTCATTTACATTGTTTATTGACCATCAAAACAGCCCATTACATCAGTATTCATTTAATTTTTCGTAGATCTGGCCAGCTCTCGTGCCTTCTTCTTGATGTTCCTCATGAGGTTTTACTTAAGTTTACCCAGTTTTTTTTAATTTGATGATGTCATCTGCTCATCTAGCCTTCTTCCGCAGCTTCCTTTCATCAAAGCCCAAAATTTCTCAACGAGCCTTATTTACGGACAATATGGAGGATTCATCGCCTTTTCCACAAATTGGACATTTTTCTCTTCATACCAGTGGTGTCACGCGTTTAGTGGGCAGGATGCCAAATCAGGCCAAAACAGTGTCGAACCTTAAAGATTTCGGATAAGTGGCAGAATTCGTTTCTGCAGGCATTCGTTCCGGTACATTTCGGCGTTCGTATTTGCGGTAGTGAAAAAAGGCGTCGATTTCATACCGCACTTGAAAATTGCTTGCCAAACCAACATCTTTTTTTCATTTTTTTTTTTTGCAAAAAATTGATTTCTCCGAATTTGGTCATCCGTTCCACCCTTCGCGGTGTAAACTGTGCCCTGAAGTACCCTGTAGTCCAACTTAACGTACGTCTCGTCACCCATGCTAATGCACATGTCATTTTTGCCCGAGTTTTCACGGAATCCGCCTGACTTTGGCTGCGTTTCGGACATTTTTGCTAGTTTACAAGGCAAGCAACACGTTGACACTAAAGAGCTGTCAAAATAAGTAATAGTCTTTTTCATACAGAACCTCAAAGGTGTACTCATAATTAATCGTCCTTATGTACTTAAAACCTGAAAACTCCAGAATTTACTTATTGGTTCGTGGAGCCTAACAGATCCTATTGATAATATGAACGCCAAGAAATGGTTTTCCAATGGGGCATAGACCGATGCAAATTCATAAAAGCTCTCTTCCCTCTACTTAAACGAATTCAAGTTGGACCTTGAACTTAGAGCACATTTGATAGGTCGATGATGGGTCATTTGGCCGAGTGCCATTAGGTCGAATGGGTCACTAGGCCAAATGGGTCATTAGGCCGAATCGGTCCCTAAGTGGATTGAGCGACTGATAATTATTTTTTTTCTGTTTGCATGGAAACTCTCTCTGTTTTAACTTCAAAGATGAAATAAAAAACTTCAATGAGGCATGTTAGCGAATTAAAAGTACACCAAGGTATTTTTTACACAGTTTGTTTTCGGTGATAACTCCAGAACGGAACAACTTATCGACCTCATTTGAATCACATTTAACGTTTTGGGCAAAAAGTAATCATATGGCAGTTTTTCAAAAAAAAAAAATGGTGTACATACTCAAAATTTTAATAACTGGTTTTTGACCATTTTATAGGAAGGTAACACATGCAAACAAAATCGAAGCAATTGAAAATGTTTATGCATGTGAATTTATCAACACTGTTTAGTACTTTTTTACACGGGTTCATAGTAAAAGTAGAACGTATTCCCGTTGTTAAAAAACCTTGTTTATTGAAATAAAAAAAAAACTCCGCTTATGATTGAAAAAAGGAAAAAATCTCTCATGAAAATTCATTGATTTTTGTTCTAAAGATTACGAGAAATCCAAACTTCATGCTTCAGCAATCTGTTAGCAAAAATATATATATTTAAAATTCGAAAGAACTGCATGATTAAAGGCAGGAATAATCTGACATGGAAATTCGATTGTTTCACATATAAATTAGATAGAACTGCGCTTGATTGGAAGAAGGAAAAATCTCCCCTAATAATTCATTACTTCAAAACCCGAAAATTTCTAAAAACACTAAGTTCTAACTTCAACTGTTCGCAGATGAACTGGAAAGGACAACTAACAATGTAAAGAAGAAAAAATATCCCATACCATTAATTTCAAAAAACTATTTCAAGAAATACTAAATTTAATCTACCACAAGGCATATGCTGGCAGATTGAAGGTTTTGAAATAAGAAAGATCTGAAGCAGGCTGCATGATTGGAAGATGGCATGAAAGTTCATTCCACTAGAAGGAATAATAAATTCAATCTTTTACATGACATGTTAGCAGATTTAAGGTATTGAAATTAAAAAGAAATGGTCATTTTTTAGAGAAGAAACCACCTCCCATAAATGTTCATTAGTAAAGGTTTAATGAAACATTAAATTCAATATTCTACTTATATAAAGTCATCCTCATCGCCCATTTGGTCTAATGGCCCATTGACCCATTCGGCCATATGGCGATCGGCCTAACGGCGCTATACCTTTAGGTCAATGATGTCCATGTCAATTAAGTGTCCGACTCGTGTAATGGTTCTAGACGTTGTCTCCATCGAAGGGAAAGTAATGACTCTGGATTTCTTCGATCAAGGACTATAAGTAACAGTCGATGTAAAGTTCAAAGTTCTGCATGACGTTATTGTACCGTGGATTAAAAAGGTTGCGGCTAGCCATCGTTTCATCTTTCAACAAGATTGAGCGCCTACTCGTAATGCCAAGAAATCACAGAGATGGCTTGCGGAAATGCTCCGGAGTTCTGGGAGACGGAAGTTTCCCTGCTCAGTGCGTCATACTCAGAAAACTGAGACATCTGAGTACGAAACACTGAAGAATTCTGCAAGTAGAAGACGAAATACGCGTATCTCTCAATTACAACCGGATTATAAGGACATTACTCCATCCACTTAAAAGCTCCTCAGATGCTCAAGCATTCCACGAATCTTACTGCCAATACGAACTGAATTATTATACGACAATATTGCTCACCCGACAACACATATGATATGATCCGCTCGATAATTTCAAAATGATCGATTAGATAGAAGCAGTTGCCACCTATCAACCGAAAATTTTAATTGTTTGTCTTCGTGTGTTTGTATCATCTTCTGTCTGTTCACCTTTCTGAAGATAAGACAGCAATCAACGTTTTGTTATATAATGATGGGAATTAAAAATAGAAATTGGATGCATTTTGCGCATTTAAATACTCAACAAAATGTGTTCACTTCATCACACATTTATCGGAATAAAAGTACAACAAGAGGAGCATAACACTTATCAAATGTGTTTAAAGGGCAGCAGCTGGATGATCGGAAATGAAACCATTGATGATCGATTTCACTCAAATATCGTCAATTATTGCATAAAAACCAAATTGACGCTCAACTTAGAAGTGGGAGGGTGAGGATCCAACAAAAAAACATCACAGCCAACTGTTCATTCTGTTGGCGTTACCAAGGCTAGTTTGGAAAACATGTTTAAGGTGAAGCTCACTGGAATACAACAATAGTCGCAATCCTGGCCTATTTGGATCGCCACTTTGAACTTTTAGGGGCGCAAATCCAAGAAACTATGAAGATATCACGTGCCAAATTTTAATAGGCTTCTGACTGCACTAAAGCCTGAAACCCATGAAAATTATGGCATGTGAAATTTTCTTGGGGTCTTAGATTTGTGCCATCAAAAATTCAGAATGACGATTTTGTATCCTAGTAATCTTCTACTAATTCTTCTAGGGTGGGTCTAATTTTCCTTTAAATAAAATATCCTAATTTCTTATTAGCAACTTTAAAGCCACTATAGCCTTAAAGTTTTTATTTTTCAAGTTTTTAATGCCCTGAGATCGACACATCCGAGTGACCGTTTGGACATAAGAATCAGTCAAAAGAGAAGAGAAAATTTAGTCAATAAAACAGACTTTTTGCCTAGGTGCGTCTGTTCTTGATTCGGGAAATATAATTTTACATGAAATCATCGTTACGTTCTATAACGTAAGACAAATTTAAATTACGTCCCGTGTAAAATTAATAATTACTAAGTGTGTAACTTCTGAGCTGAATTGAAGCAATTCAATTCAAAAAAAATCTCTCACTTTTTCAAATTAAAATTTCTTAGCAAAGAAGTACCAAATCAACGCGTGTATCGACACATTTTGCAAAATTATTAGTTAGCTTCTTCCAGGCGTTTTTTTTTTGAGGTAAACTGAATGGTCGTTTTAACATGGTCAAATTTATAAGTGGACCGAAACGAAGGGGACACCCACAAACAATGCTGAACATACATAAAGCGTTAATTCGAAGCACATTCTTTAGTAGACGATATTTTGATCATATTTTGTTAAAAAATTGTTCATGTTCGCCATTGCACTTCAACGAGGTTTTCGATGGGAAGTGTTGGAAAATTGTACCCGATTTTTATTTTAGATTTTCTCAGATACCCCCTTGGTTATTTCTTAACAAAATTTTAAACAGATTTTTTATTGATCTCTTTTAAAACTTCCGGTAACATTCAGTAACTTGTATTCTTCTTGTAGTTTTTCCTTCAAGTCTTCCGCCAACTGCTTGATCTTCTTGTGTCTTACTTTCATGAATTTCAGTTCACTTTTTCACCTTCTATTCTCCTTCTTTTGAATGTGAAGTGATTCCACATTTTTTTACAAACTAATTGTACTTGCCACTATGTCAATATATAGGGAATCGAGAAGTCCAACATAACGAAAAAATCTATAACAAGATTGAGACTCGAAACCAGCCACGTTCAGCATGGTGTTCTTGAAAGCCACGCTTTAACTAACTGAGGTTAGAGAAGATTCAATGTGTATTTGTTTTGGTCTATTTAAAACTAGTAGAACAATAAATTGGAACGGTCTCACCAAGTTCTACTATTGGATGAAATTTAAGCTTGAAAACCTTGGAGCAACAAATCATGGAACTCCTTTGCGTGTGTTTGATCGTTGTAGTGGAATATTTTTGCTGAAGGGATTTATGTTTATTCAGAACAGCATGTTTCGATTAGTATGCCTGATTTTGCAAAGTTATCTACATTAGATGTAAATGTATCACGAGGATAAATTACGATAAATACGAGAAAGTCTCCTAAATACGAAACAATAACGACAACAACAACAAATTTCTTTGATACTTTTTGTAACTGTTCTTAAGAAATTGTATGACTTTTTAAACCAAATGTCCCTATTTTGCTGCAAAACTATCTTCCAGGTCTGCTTGTATTTTTTCTGATAACTTCCTTCAGATTTTCCTGGTTTGTCCAAATCATTATATAAACTTTTTTATTTGTCATTTCGCAATAGCGTAGTTTTTTTTAGGAATTATTAAAATCTGCCAGTGATCTTATTTTTGCTGAAAATTTCAACCAGGTTTAACAATTTAGGTATATTTAACCTTCCTTATAAAACTCCCACCATTTTTTGTCTTCTAAGCTACCATTTCTTCATCTAGCCCTTCCATTTTTCTTTTGGACTTTATCGCGATTTTTCCAGTCACTTCGTCTATATGTTTTCTGCGATTTCCTAGGCTTCGTGAAAATCTATCTGGATGTTTCAGTAGATTACGAACAATCTGCAATTTTTCGTGGTAAATTCCTACGAGAGTTTATCCAGTTTTTGACTGTGTACTATTTTTGCTTTCTACGAAGAATATCAACTGAATATGCGAAAGTAAATTCCTTGCTGCTGATTGGTGGATTTTTTTTTGTTTGGTTAACGTTAAAAAAAATTAAAATAATTTTCAGAATCAACTGAAGGTTCTTGAAAAACCAAGATCTATGTGGGAATGGCAAGAAGGTCGAAAATAGGTGAAATGAAACCCGAAAGTTTGAGAAGAAGCTCGATAAAATAAAGTTGAGAAGATCGAAAGTGTTAACAAAGTTCGAGAACTAGAACAAAAGGTTAAAGTAGGTCAAATGAAAATCTTGACGATGAGCAATGGATGCTATGAATATTCTATATTTTATATGCCCAACCCATCGTAGTCGAACAGATTTTAGCGATATGTAAGATGGAAGGCTCCTAGCAACTGATGCAATTCGTGGTTCACTTGCCACGTTCCGTCTTTCATCTGGACTCCACCGTAGATCCTACGCAGCACCTTCCGTTCAAAGACACCAAAGGCGCGTTGGTCCTCCACTAGCAATGTCCTTGTTTCGTGGCCGTAGAGAACTACCGGTCTAATTAATATCTTGTAGGTGGTCAACTTTGTAGTTCAGCGAACTATGTTCGATCTTAGCGTCGTTTGGAGTCCAAACTAGGCACGATACCCAGCCATAATGCGCCTTTGTATCTCTCTACTGGTGTCGTTATCGGTGATCACCAATCAGCCCAGATACACGACTTCGTCTACAGCCTCGATTTCAACACCGTCGATCTGAACTTGTGGTAGGAGGCTAACATTGTCTTCTCGTGAGCGTCTTCCTTTCATGAATTTTGTTTTCAACGGTTTAATCACAAGGCCAATCCTACCAGCTTCAGCCTTAAGCCTGATGGACGTTTTCGCCATCGTCTCAAAGTTACGCGCTACAATATCAACGTCGTCGGCGAACCCAACTAGTTGGACAGAGTTCCTGAAGATCGTGCTACTCGTGTCTATCCCAGTGGAGAATTTATCTAGTTTGCAGTGGCGTAGGGTTTCTTACCGTCTTCAATAGGTTAAACTCGAATGGTCACAGAGGACAACGAAATGCAAAAACCTTCGAGATATTCTCGAAACTTCTCTATGGACCGAATTACTGCGAAAGATTCTCGCTGCGTTCCAGGATACTTTCGTTCGGGGGATGACAAGCAAGGTTGCGGCTTATCATTTTTGACTTGTCCATATTCATTTACCGATAGCTCTTCTCAGAAGCTCAATTTCAAAATATGATGTATGATGAACTTATGGTGCTTGAGTAGAACTATAACTTTGTCTAACAGTACAAAGCTCTATCTCTTATATCTGAGGAATAAGAGCGTATATTCGCAGTGATCTTCGCGATGATATTCGCGGTGAAGATTACGCGAAGATCGTCGTGAAGATCACTGTGAATATACGCTCTCATGTCGAAGATATAGGAGTTAGAGCAATGTACTGTTACACAAAGTTGTAGGTCTACTCATGCACTACAAGTTCATCATACATCATATTTTGAAATTGACCCTCTAAAAGGAGATATTGGCAAATGAATATGCCTGAGTCAAAAATGATAAGCCGCAACCCTGATGACAAATTCTGTGGGATGTAGCAGATGACTTTTTGGTTGCTATCGAGGGCCTGTGTGAGAATTCCTCCTATGGCAGCGTCGGTTTTGAATAACCCGAAATCGCTAGACTCGGTACAGAGATCTGATGAGGTTTCAGGGTTTGAAAGGACATTTCGCATTTCTATGTCCACAAGATTTTCCATTTAATCTGCATAAGCTCCGTGAGGGGAGCGGTAGTTCACCGAAAGTTATTAATAAATCTTCAATACCAACTGCACGTCCCAATTAATTCTTGCAACTACTCTCCGCGGTTGAAGGCAGAAACGTGTCGATTCCCGAGCAGAACTGCATAACTGGATAGCTAGCCTTGGTATTTATGAGCCCAGATTAAGGTAAAATACCTGAGGATAATACCATAAAATTGTTCCCACAATGTTATGTGAATACCTAAATGAGGTAAGACAATACCAAAATAGTACCTCTAAGGTATTCTCAGGTATTCAAAATAACAAATTTTGGTATTCGAGAGATATTTTGCTTGCAATTCTTAGGTATTTTGCTTAGGTATTTTACCTCTTAATCTGAGCTCTTTTATACCAAGGCCAGTTATCAAGATCAAAAATAGGTATTAATATGCTGTTCTCTCCTGCTCGGGTTGCTTCTATTTTTTCATTAATAGTCTATATAATAAAAATGAGTTGGGGTTTCCTTTGTCACGATTTAACTCGCGAGCGGCAAGACCGTTTGGCATGAAAATTTGTATGCAGGGGTTTTTGAGGCCGAGGAAGGTTTTTAAGATAGTAAGAGACCCCTCCCTTTTCTGAAAGGGGGGCTCCCATACAAATGAAACACATTTTTCTGCATAACTCGAGAACTGATCAAGCAAAGGAACCCAAATTTAGCATGCGGAAGTTTTTGGAGGTAAGAAATGTTTCTATGGTAGTTTGAGACCCCTCCCTCTCTAGAAAGGGAGGCTCCCATACAAATAGAACAGAAGTTTCTTCATAACTCTAGATCTAATAAAGCAAATGGAACCGAATTTGGATTGCGGGGATTTTAAAGGCAATAAATGTTTCTACGGTAGTTTGAGACCCCTCCTCCCTCTCTGGTAGGGGGGGGCGAGGGCTTCCATACAAATGAAATACAAGTTTCTGCATAACTCTAGAACTAATCATGTAAATGGAACCAAATTTGACCGGTAGAGGTTTTTGAAGGCAAGAAATGTTTTTAAAGTAACTCGAGACCCCTCCGCCCTCTGTAAGAGGGGGCTCTCATACTAATAAAACACAAATTTGTGCATAACTCGAGAACTAATCAAGCATATGGAACCAAAATTGGCATGTGGAGGTTTTTGGTAGCACAAAATGTTTCTATGGAAGTTTGAGACTCCTCCGTCATCTGGAAGGGAGAGGGAGGGGGTTTCCATACAAAAACAACACAAATTTCTGCCTAACTCGAGAACTAACCAAGTAAATGGAACCAAATTTGGCATATGGAGGTTTTCGAAGGCAATAAATGTTTCTAAGGTGGTTTGAGACCCTTCTGGAAGGGGAGACTTCCATAAAAATGAAACATAATTTTTAACATAACTCGAGAGCCAATGGAGCAAACGAAACCAAATTTGGCATGTTGAGGTTTTGGAGGCAAGAAATGTTTCTATGGCACTTTATTTATTTATTTATTTCGTCAAGCAATGTAGACTACATACAATGGTTACAGTGTTCTACTTACATATTATACATTATTTATGTTGTCTTTTAGACGACATTTTATTTGTTCTTTAGACATAGTGATGCCGATGATTTCGCAATGTAAGTTATACTGACGCATCATTCGATTAATGGGGCCATTTTTGCATAATTAGTTCTGTATGATTTTTCTATCAATAATTTCCGTGTTCTTAGATGCCGACTGGGACTATAAAAGTTCAATTGCGAGAGCAGTTCTTCTGATTTTATGCGTTGTGAAATAATGTCATTGACGTAGAAAAGCATTGCAGATTCGCGGCGTTCTTTAAGTGTCTGTAAATTGATAAGCATGCAGCGTGCTTCATAAGATGGCAGTGGAAATACAGTCCAATTCAATTTCCTTAGGGCATATAAAAGAAATTGCTTTTGGACGGATTCTATACGTTAGTCGTGTATGGAACAGTACGGGTTCCATACTAGGTTGCAGTATTCCAGAATTGGCCTGACATATGTAATGTATAATATTTTAATAGTATATGGATCTTGAAAATTGTGACTGAACCTCTTAATGAAGCCCAGCATGCTATTTGCTTTACTTATAATAGTGTTGTAATGTTCTACAAAAGTGAGTTTAGAGTCTAGGGTAATGCCTAAGTCCCTTACTATTTTGCATGTTTCTACTTTTTGGTTTCCTAAAAATATTTCCATACGAGGTGTTTCGATTTTTCTGCTAAATACTATTGAGTTACATTTTTTCACGTTAAGTTGAAGTAAGCTTTTGCTACACCATGTGTTGAATAAGCTAATTTCGTTCAGGAATTCTTCTGCGTCACTAGGATTTTTATTTCCATGAAGAGCTTCATGTCATCTGCATATATCAGTATTTGGATTTTTTAAGTATGTAGGAAATGTCGTTTATGTACAAAATAAAAAGAAGTGGGCCTAAATGTCAACCTTGGGGACCCCGAGGTGACAGAGATAGGTTCTGAAAGTTTATTTTGAAAGCGAACAATTTGTTCGCGATGCGTTAAATATGACTGCAGCCAATTTAACAGTCCAGGTTCCATTCCAATTGTTTGCAATTTGAAGAGTAATAATGGTATGTCGATTCGGTCAAAGGCCTTACTGAAGTCAGTGTAAAGTGCTTCTACGTGCTTGCCATTGTCCATTGCATTCAAAATAAAAGTTACAAATTCAAGAAGATTAGAAGTGGTTGAGCGACCTTTGAGAAAGCCGTGCTGTTTGCTTGTAATTTGATTTTTTACTTGCTGAAAAATATTTTCATTCACGAGAGATTCAAAAAGTTTTGGGATGCAAGAGATAATGGCAATTCCACGATAGTTGCGGATGTCTGATTTCGTGCCTGATTCACCACCCTCCCCACTTAAAATGGAGGGGGGCTCCCATACAAATAAAAGAAAATTTCTGCATAACTCGAGAACTAATCAAGTGACTGAAACCTTTTTAGCAAATGGGGGTTTTTGGAGGCTAGATTTCTATATAAAAATGAATTTCTGTCTGTCTGTCTGTCTGTCAGACCCTTATAGACTCTAGAAGTTCTGAACCGACCAACGTGAAAATTTATATGAAGGTGTTTTTGGGGCTAGGGAAGGTTCTTATGATTGTTTGAGACCCCTACTCTCTCAGGAAGGGGCGCTCTCATACAAATGAAACACACATTTCTTCAGAACTCGAGAACTAATCAAGAAAATCGAATCAAAATTGACAAGTGGGGGGTTTTGAAGGCAAGAATGTTTCTATGATAGTTTAAGGCCCCTCCCCTTTCTGAAGGGACGGGGGGGGGGGGCTTCAAACAAATGAAACTCAAATTTTTATTTTAATCGATGAGCCAGTGCGATGGTTCGAGAACTAATCAAGCAAATGGAACCAAATTTGAAATGTGGGGGGTTTTGAAGGCAATGATTGTATCTCTCTGGAAGGGAGGACTCCCATACAAATGAAACACAAATTTCTACCAAAATGAGAATTATCCAGGTTACTGAAATACAAAACGTGTGTTTCTCGGATAAGAAGCATGTTTTGATAGAAGTTTGAACCCCTGCTTATTTCAGAAAAAAAACTCATTTCGAAAAAAACCATAAACGTGCCAGTTATATTAAATTTTCCTTCATTTAGTAGCAAGCGTAGCAGCGCACGCACCGGGTTCAGCTAGTCTATATAATAAAAATGAGTTGGGGTTTCCTTTGTCACGATTTAACTCGCGAGCGGAAAGACCGATCGGCGTGAAATTTTGTATGCAGAGATTTTTGGGGCCGGAGAATAATCTTATGATGGTTTGAGACCCCTCCCTTTACTTGAAAGGGGGGCTCTCATACAAATGAAACACAAATTTCTACACAACTCGAGAATTAATCAAGCAAACGAAACCAAATTTAGCATGTGTGAGTTTTTGAAGGCAAAAATTTTTTTTATGGTAGCTTGAGAACCCTCCCCGTCTTGAAAGGGGGGGCTCCCATACAAATAAAACACAATATTCTGCATAACTCGGGAACTAATCAAGCAAACGGAACGAAATTTAGCATGTGGTGGTTTTTTAAGACAAAAAATGATTTTATGTTGGTTTGAGACCCCTACCTTCTCCTAAAGGGGGGGGGTGGAGGCTCCGATACAAATGAAATACACTATTCTGAATGACTCGAGAACTAATCAAGCAAATGGAACCAAATTTAGTATGTGGTGGTTTTTGAAGACAAAAAATTGTTCTATGTTGATTTGAGACTCCTCCCCTTTCTGAAAGGGGGGGAACCTATTCAAATGAAACGCAAATCCTTGCATAACTCGAGAACTAATAAGAGAAATGGAACCAAATTTCGCATGTGGAAGTTTTTGAAGGAGGGAAATGTTTCTATGGTGATTTGAGGCTCTTCCGTCATATGAGGAGGAAGGGGGAGGGGGTGCTCTCAAACAAATGGAACCCAAATTTCTGCATAACTCGAGAACTAATCCAGCAAATGGAATCAAATTTGGAATGGACGAGTTTTTTAAGGCATGAAATGTTTTTATGGTGGTTCAAAGCCCCTCCTCCCTCTAAAAAGGGGGGCTCTCATACAAATGAAACAAATTTCAACCAAACATGAGAACTATACCTACTGCTTTGCAAATTTGTATTCAGTGGTTTTTGGGTCCGGGAAAGCATCTTATGATAGTTCGAGAGCCCTCCCGCTTCTAGAAAGGGTGGGATCCCATGCAAATGAAACACAAATTCCTGCATAACTCGAGAACTAATCAAGCAAATGGAACTAAAATTGGTAAGGGTGAGTTTTGAAGGCAAAAAATGTTTTTGTGGTAATTTTAGACCTCTCCTCACCCTGAAAATGGGAGCTACCATACATACGAAACACAAATTTAAACCAAACATGAGAACTATCCCTACCGCTATGCAAATTTGTATGCAGGGGCTTTTGGGTCCGGGAAAGGATCTTATGATAGTTCGACACCCCTCCCGCCTTTAGAAAGGGGGGCTCCCATTCAAATGAAAAACTATTTTCTGCATAACTCAAGAACTAATAAAAAAATGGAACCAAATATGGCATGTGGAGGTTTTGTAGGCAAGAAATGTTTCTACGGTGGTTTGAGACCCCAAGCAAAGGAACCCAAATTTAGCATATGTGAGGTTTTAAAGGCATGAAAGGTTTCTATGATGGTTTCAGATTCCTCTTCGCCCTGAAAGGGGGGGCTCCTATGCAAATGAAATACAAAATTCTGTATAACTCGAGAACTAATCAAGCAAATTGAACCAAATC
Source organism: Aedes japonicus (assembly GCA_034211315.2). Lineage (NCBI taxonomy): Eukaryota > Metazoa > Arthropoda > Insecta > Diptera > Culicidae > Aedes > Aedes japonicus. The sequence goes on along the minus strand of JASCZW010003333.1, from coordinate 13,775 downwards.
TGGCATGTGGAGGTTTTTGTAGATGAATACTGTTTCAATGCTAATTTGAGACCCCTCCTTTTTCTGAAGGGGGGGAGCTCTCATACAAATGAAACACAAATTTGTGCATAACTCGAGAACTAATCAAGAAAATGGAACCAAATTTGGCATATGGAGGTTTTTGAAGGAGAGAAATGTTTTTATGGTCATTGAGACTCTTCCGCCTTCTGAAGGGGGGGGGGGAGCTCTCAAACAAATGAAACACAAATTTCTGCATAACTCGAGAACTAATAAAGCAAATGGAATCAAATTTGGCATGTGGAAGTTTTTGAAGGAGAGACATATTCCTTTGGTGGTTTAAGACCACTCTGGGTCCCATAGAAATGAAACGCAATTTACTGCATAACTCGAGAACTAATAAAGCTAATGGAATCAAATTTGGCATGTGGGGATTATTGGAAACAGGATTTTTATTTATATTAAAATGGATTTCTGTCTGACTGTCTGTCTTACCGATCGGAGTGAAAATATGCATGCAGGTATTTTTGGGGCTGGGGAAGGTTCTTATGATTGTTTGAGACCGCTTCCCCCTTCCGGCTCGCATACAAATGAAACACAAATTCTGCATAGCTTGAGAACTAATCAAGCACATGGAATCAAAAATGGTATGCGGGGTTTTTTGAATGCGAGAAATGTTTCTATGGTGAATTCAAACACAAACTTCAACCAATACTGAGATCCAGGTAACTAAGCCACAAACTGTGTATTGTCTGGGTAAGAAGAATGTTCTGATAGAAGTTTGAACTCCTTATTACTAAAAAAAACTCATTATCAAAAAGCGCAGTTCTATGTAATGTTCACTCATTTAGTTGCCGGCGTAGCAACGCTCGCACCGGGATCAGCTAGTTTCAAAATAAAACGTTTTTTTTTTATTAAATTCATTTATTTGTACAGGCTTAATCTTATAAGCTTTGCAGAGTCTAGTTTTCGGATTTATGTGCATCGGAACTAAAGTAATGGAAATGAAACCGATTACTCACGGCCGTCTCGAGGTTAATAGAAATAACAATTTGACGGATGGGGAGATGGAGGGAGGTGGCTGTGTTCGATTCCCGGTCTGGTCTAGGAATTTTTCGTTAAGGAAAATTTCTCGATTCCCTGGGTATAGGGTATGATTGTACTTGCCACACAATCATACTAATGCAAAAATGGTACCTGGCATCTAAAGCGCTTCTTAATTAATAACTGTGGAAGTGCATCAAGAACACTTAGTTGACAGCAAGCAATAAGCTAATTGCATAAGCAATAAGCTTGAAACGCCAACAAAGAAGGATGGCAAGATGGAAGTAAAAAACAAACACAGATAAAAAAATAAAAAATTAAACTTAGCATACAAATTAAACAAACTACAATCTTAGGCTAGTGTTTGACAAAAAAAACATAAATGGGTTTCAAGAACTCCAGATCATGTAGAACCAAATCTCGAACCGGTACATTTGGTTATCTACCTCGAGCCCGAAGGGAATCATAAAGCTAATATCCGACTCTACGAAGCTCAGCACGAGTCGAAATAATGTGATCTGCGTCCTGACAACCTTGTCCACATCCACAGAGATTGCATTCACTCAGCCCAACACGGTATAAATGAGCGTTCAAAGCATAATGATTGGACATGAGACGAGGTATCATACGAATGACATTCCACCAGACCGAAGCAGAGACGACAGCATCATGGAAGCTCATATCGCATCCGTAAAATAGCTGTGTGAAACAACCGACAGAGTTTTGGTATGTGGTGATTACAATCAACCCCGACTACAATGGTTATCCGTAGATAGCTCGATCTGCCTTGCTGAAACATCATCGCTGAATGCTGCTAGTACGGTTCTTCTGGATGGGATGGATTTTCTTAATCTAAGCCAACGCAATTTAGTTCAGAACGAACTTGGTCGAACGCTAGATTTAGTGTTCTATAATGATGAAGACGATGTGGAAATCGATGAGTCTGCTCTGGCACTGTTGCCGATCGACACGCACCATCCTCCACTTGTTCTGTCATTACCTGCCCTGCTGCAATTACCGATTCTTCCTAACCACACTGTGGATGATAAAGTTAGACCTCTCGATTACCGGAAAATTGATTACGCTTCGCTTATACAGTTTCTTTATAATCTGGATTTGGACAACGTTCTTGAAAGCACGGACGTTGATGAAATGTCAGAACGATTTTGCGGTGTTATAAAACATTGGCTGGCTTCGAATGTACCTCTCAAAAGACGTCAAATTTTCCCTTCATGGAGTACTCCGCTGCTTCGCGAGCTAAAACGAGAACGGAATTCGGCTCAGCGAAAACTGAGACGATGCAAAACAGCTGATACTAAGGTGAAGTTCAAGCATGCAAGCACTGCCTTTTGTAGGCTCAACACTTCGTTGTACAAGACACATGTTTTAAAAGTGCAATGGAATTTGCGACGAAATCCTTGAAGCTTTTGGAGTTTTGTCAACAGGAAAAGGAAAAACTCCAGCATTCCGTCCAACATACGGCTGAGCGATAGAGAGGCTACCTGCGTCTCCGAAGCGACTGAGCTTTTTGCGGAGCACTTTGCTTCGGTGTTCGAACAAAGAGTAGCACGTGATAATGAAGCTGAGTCTGCTGCCTGCGATGTACCAATGGATTTTTTGAATTTGACCCCGTTCGTGGTACCTGAAGAAACGATTATTGCTGCGTCAAGAAAATTAAAAAGTTCAGTTTCGCCTGGTCCGGATGGTATTCCTGCTGTGATTTTTTGTCGTTGTGCAGCTGTCTTGGCTAAGCCCCTTGCAGTCATATTTACTCAATCTTTCCAGCAAGGTAAATTTCCGGTCTTATGGAAGCAATCACTCATGTTTCCGGTGTTTAAAGTCGGTGATCGTCGAGATGTGAAACATTATCGTGGCATAACAAGTCTCTCAGCAGCGTCCAAATTGTTCGAAATTAGTTCAAGAAGCTACATATCGACTGATCAACATGGATTCATTCCTGGAAGGTCGGGGGCGACCAACTTACTGGACTTTTCTAGTACGTGCATATCGGCGATGGAGCAAAATACACAAGTCGATGTCATTTACACCGATCTAAAAGCAGCCTTCGACAAGATTGACCATAACATTCTTCTATGTAAGCTTTCTAGACTGGGTGCATCAGCATCATTTAAGGCTTGGCTACATTCGTACCTGACTAACAGAACTCTTCGGGTGCAAATTGATTCCTGTGTATCAAAGCCATTCACCAGTACGTCTGGCGTGCCTCAGAGAAGTAACTTGGGTCCGTCACTTTTTACGCCCTTCTTTAATGATGTTGCGGATTTATTGGGAGCTAGGTGCAAACTTGTATATGCAGATGACATGAAACTCTACTTTGTTGTTCGTACGGTAGATGATTGCCATTGCCTTCAAAGTTTACTGAACCTGTTCGTGGAATGGTGTGGTCGGAATAAATTGATCGTTAGTATCCCTAAATGTGTTGTGATGACGTTCCATCGCGTAAAGAACCCAATACTTTTCGACTACTGTATTGATGGCATTCCGCTTCGTAGAGTTGATAAAGTAAATGACCTGGGTGTTCTTTTGGATGCATTTCCGGATGATTTCCGTCTACACTATCAAGCCATAATTTCCAAAGCTAATCGTCAAGTTGGATTCATTTCCAAGATCGCATGGGATTTCAACGACCCCCACTGCTTTAAGGCGCTGTATTGTTCCCTAGTCTGCCCTATACTAGAAAACGCATCTGTTGTCTGGAGTCCGTATGAAGTTACCTGGATTCTACGTCTTGAACGGGTACAGAAGAGATTTGTAAGGCTGGCTTTGCGAAACCTTCCATGGCGCGATCCTGTCAATTTACCGCCGTATCCAAGCAGATGTTTGTTATTGGGGTTAGACATTCTGGAGCAAAGAAGAAAAATTCAGCAGGCAACATTCGTCGTTAAGCTTTTAAACGGTGAAGTGGATTGTCCGGAATTGCTATCACAGCTGGACTTTCGTGTGCCTCAACGTATGTTACGGAATTCTTCCTTGTTGCAACCAAAATATCACCGAAGTGCATATGGCTACCACGAACCACTGACGGCCATTATTAGGACTTTTTCGGCAGTTGAATCTGCCTTTGAATTAGGTGAATCATCCAACAAGTTCCGAAACAGGATACAAAGAATGTTGTAGTGTTAAAATTTATGTATTGAGTATTGAGTAGAGACGTTGTGTTTTTTGTTCAATGTTATTTTTTTATTTAATTAAGTTTTAACTCTGTTCATGTAGACACAAAAGTCGGATGAATTATAATAAATAATAATAATAATAATAATAACATCCTGTATTATGTACATATGGTATAAAGTCATGAAGCGAGATTGAGGATCCAGAAACTTCTCAATATTTTCGATTATCTGGGGGTTCATAATTTCACACCTGGTGAGGAGCCGGAGAGATACTTCTGGAAACCGATCCGCGAGTGCTCATCGTGTGAGTCGAATGCATGCAATTTAACGTGATACGAAGACACCGTTACTGAATACGTTCCAGTTTGATGAAGTGCAACCGAGCCGAAAAAGAATACCAGTTCAATGTAGAAAACGGCCATTTGCTGATCAGAAGCAAAGAACCAAGAGTGATTTTTCAAACGAACTAACCACGTGGTGTACTGTTGGAGAGCTGTGAAGTTTTTTTTCTCTTTAGTTGCACAGCGATTGTGATTTTTCTATTTAAATTTCTTCTACAAAGTCTTTTTTACCTGTGATTTTAATTGTATTGCATTTTTTTGTATTTGAGCTGTACCATTCGGTGAACATATTTGCCGAATAGCGGAGTGATAATTATGTACAGACATAAAGGCATCCTTTAGCATCACAGGGAAACCGTCCAAATGGATACTGAACATCAGCAACAATTTCTGGTGAGATCTATCTGAATTTGAACGATACTGCTAAATACGTGCCATCTTTAAAACAATAAGATTTGATGATTGAAGTGTATGCACAGTACCTATATCCATTTGATGTTTGTACTGTGTTTATGCGGGGCTTATTGTAAGTGAAAGTGACCTCGGAATGGACGTGAGTGACCAGGCATTCTGAAATGGGTCACTGGATCTCAACAGAGCTATTACCTTTCAACACCCGGGCTAAAAATGTTTACAGTTTGTGACTAGAATAAAAGCATGATTGCTGCAGACATTTTTCTTCCATAAAAGCATTGCCGAACAGTGGGAGTTGTATTGCACACACACACACACACACACAACTTTAAAACGTTTAATAGTGGGAAATGTATGCCTCCAAGTTGACAATAGGAGAAATCTTTGGCGAACCACTATTATTTTTAAATGAGCTTCTTTAAATGCGTGCATGAGCATACAATTTTAATTTTATAACCAACTTTGCATCACAATAGCAATTCCTCTCTCTATTGATATTTCTTGTAAGGTTATGTTGCTTTTTTTTTTTGTAAAAATGAAGATTGTATTTGATGAAGTTTTTTAAAACGGATTACAATGAGTTGGCTATTTTCTTTTTTCATACTTTTTTTTTCTCACTTTTATTAACACTACAAACTACAGTGTTCGTCACGGTGATGATGATGGAATTTTGTTTAAAAATAAAGAAATTAGTCTACACAAATTTGGGGCTTGAGAAGATACCATGAGTAGTGGGTTGTCAGGCTAATTGTCGGAGAATTCCTTGTCAATTCTGTCGTGGTTGAAAGTAGAAGTTTGACTAGGGCCGGTCCATTGTCTTGCTCAAACCTTTGTAGGGGTAAGTGGTGGGACCATCATTATCATCAATATTAATCAGATTTTAAATTATAGATTCGTTTATAAAAATATTAAAAAATAAGTGTTGTGACTGAAATTTACGACATGGCATGTCAAATTAAGTATTAAATTTTTGATTCATATAAATTTGAAAGGGCACGTAAATCTATGTCTTTGTCGCTTCTTTTGGGTGCATCTAAAAAAAACCTAATTTTACATAAAATGTTTTAGGTGTGTTCGAGATTTTCATTATTATTATTTTGATACTTTCTTCGTACTCTCTTCAACCCAAATTGATATTGAATTCAATCACCATCAATGCAAAACAATTACACTCGTTTCCGCTCTCCTACATTTCCAGACATCAAAGCTCGTTGCATTCTAGCAAGCCATTCGAGCATAATTACCGTTTGTTGTTTTGAATTGTTATTAATTTTAATAGGATACATCGTAGAACATATCGGCACAGTTCCTCCAACAACCCGTACGGAAATGCAGCAAGAACCACGCACCACTGCAGTACGGATAGGATTTAGACTCGAACCGAGCCGCACAATGGAAATAGAAATTGAATCGCATTTCAAATCGACATATGCGTACCCCGAGGGCACTCATCAGGGGGCGGAGTTACTCCACTTTCGCTCTCTCGCCCTATTGTTATAGCGAGAACCAGGGTTTCGCTTGCTTTGTCGTCGTTCGATCGAAGGATGAACGATTGTTGCTGTGATAAATGACCACATCACGGCCTACTACATACTAAGTGAATAGGCGCACTTGTTCATCCCAAGTGTACTGCTAGCTGTCTTCTGAATTCGGACGGCGTGAACGGACGAACAATACTTTGTTATTCCGTGTGTGGTTCTTTTAAATATGAATGCAACCAAAAGACTCCCTGCGTAATGCGTTCGAATGTCGACAGGCGATAATTATAGGGTTTGAATGGCACACCACCCCCTCGCGCAGAACGTCGTATTAGAGCATTTGGCACAGATATTAGAAGGAAAAATCATCCCCGCATCAGCTCCGATCTGTTGATGCTCGAGCAAACCCAAGTGTAACATGTCGTTCGTAATATAAATTAGACTTTTTTCAATAGCAATTACTGCACTCTCTTAACGTCTCTCAGCATGTTTCGTATTTCAGCGCTCATTGATGGTGACGGGAGCAGAAACACAGGGGTGTGCGTTCGCTACGCTGTGAGCATTTTGCCTTCCCCTGCCTCCTCTCGTGTTAAGTGAAGAGAGCATAAGTGCTTTTAAATGTAAATTGTTCGGAAATCCAAAGTGGATTTAAACAGTTGTTTGCCTGGGTGCGTCTTTTCTCGGATGCTTAGGTCGTATTTACCGTTTGGGGAAAAAGGACTTTCTCCAGAATGTAGTGGGAAATTATCAGTGAATAGAGTGTTTATTTACATGCGCAGGTGAATTGTTGGGGTCATCAGTTCATTGGGCAAAACTATCCCATCGTTGTGGATCTTAGACATGAAAAATCAGCAGAATTGATTCATGGGAAGTTTAACTTTTAAGAAAATCTACTCGTTAAGGGCGAAGTAATGGCGTTGTGACTACTTCTAAATGAATTCTAGAGAGTTTGAGCTGTTTAGTGGAATACCTGTAACTAGAAATGAGAAGAAAATTTAGTATTTTCCATTTAATTCCAACTACCTTTGCTTATCTTGACAGATACGCGTATTTCGTCTACAATGTGTAGACTTCTTCAATGTCGTGTACTAATAACACGACTGGTATAAAAATATTTTTAACAAATTATAAACGAATCAACTTATCATGGCGTATGCCTAACTATCTATGGGAAAGCAAAAGGCAATAAAATGAACAGCTAAATATAGAGATTTTTCATAGAAGTATCCAAAATTGTCGTAAATTAAGAAGCGTGGTAGCAATGAAGGAACTGATTTTTTTTTTGAAGAAAACTTCGCTTGTTTTCTCTTTGTGCGCTTCTGTTAACACGGTTTGCGTTCCGATTTTTATCATAAGGTGTGTATCGAAAAGTATTAACTGGGTTCATACCATGCTTGCAAAAAGAGAAATCACTTCAGAGCTGGGAAGTTCGTCTATTACAATACGGGCAACGAAAGGTTGTCCCCAAGGAGGAGTCCTCTCACCACTTATGTGGTCCTTAGTTGTAGACGAGCTTCTAAGAAGCTTAGAGGAAAAAGGTTTCGAGGTTGTAGGTTTTGCAGACGATATAGTCATTATAGTGAGGGGAAAATTTGACAACATCATTTCAGAGAGAATGCAATGGGCCCTAAATTTTACCCAGTCTTGGTGTATCAAGGAGGGCCTTAGCATTAATCCAGCAAAAGTAGTAATTGTACCTTTCACTAGGAAAAGGAAGTTTAGTCTAAAAGCGTTCCAGCTAGGAGGATTAAAGATCCATCTTAGTGAACAGGTTAAATACTTAGGAGTGATACTGGATGCCAAACTGAACTGGAATGCTCACCTTGAGTGTGTGATCGGTAAGGCAACCAGTGCTTTCTGGATTTGCTCAAAAACATTTGGCAGAAAATGGGGTCTAAGACCAAAAATGATAATGTGGATTTATACATCCATAATACGTCCTAAAATATCTTATGCTTCTCTTGTGTGGTGGCCAAAAACAAAAGAGGCTACTGCACAGAAAAAGCTTGCAAAACTTCAACGGATAGTATCCATTGCTATAACGGGAGCGATGCGCAGCACTCCATCAAATGCGTTGAATGCAATGCTAAATCTGCTGCCTTTGCACGAATACGTGCAACTAGAAGCGAAAAAGAGTATGCTTAGACTTAAACGGTTGAACACTTTCATGTCTGGTGATTTAGTCGGTCACCTGAGCATTTCACAAAGCTTTCAAAATGGGCCAGTGATGTACATGAATGGAGACTGGATGAAACCTGTGGAAAACCATGACATTCCTTACAACATATGTGAAACGTCACGTATAGATTGGGAAGTCGGAGGTCCCACTGTTCGTCATGGCTCCATAAAATTCTTCACAGATGGCTCAAAAATTGGAACAAAAACGGGAGCAGGAATCTTCGGCCCTGGGGTAGAAATCTCAGTGGCGATGGGAAACTATCCAACGGTTTTCCAAGCGGAGATCTTTGCTATAACAAAATGTGTTAACGTTTGTCTGAAGAGAAAATATAGATATGCAAATATTTGTATTTTTACAGACAGCCAAGCGGCACTCAAAGCGTTAAGCAATTATAAATGTACATCCAAACTTGTCTGGGAATGCATTCTTTCATTGCGAAAGGTGTGCCAAGAGAACTCGGTGAATTTATTCTGGGTTCCGGGACACTGTGGCATTGAAGGTAATGAAAGGGCAGACGAGCTTGCTAAACAAGGTTCAAATGCACAGTTTATTGGCCCAGAACCATTCTGCGGTATATCATACTGTGCCATAAAAATGGAATTAAAATCTTGGGAAGAGCAAAGGGTGATGACCAATTGGTTGGTCACCACAAAGTGTTCTTAAGCAAAAAGGTTTATAATTCCAAATGTTGCAATTAGTAAAAAGCTTCTGGAGCTCAATAAGAGAGTTCTTTGTACCTATACTGGCCTAGTAACCGGACATTGCCCGAGTAGATATCATTTGAAAAACATTGGCCAGGTTCAGAATGATATCTGTCGTTTCTGTAACATGGAACGTGAAACCTCGGAACATCTGCTTTGCAGTTGTGATGCTGTGTACAAGAGCAGACTTAAATTTCTGTACAGTGGCTATATGCAACCTAAAGAAATTTGGACTGCAAATCCTGGGAAGGTGGTGGGTTTTATAAACTCAATTTTGCCTGACTGGGAGACGCGTCTTAGGCTGGTCACTTGACAAATGGTGATCTAGCTTTAAGATGCGAATTAGTATAGTAAACAGGGGTATATCACAAAAGTTCAACTCAGTGGACGCTGTGGTTCTACGCCCCAACAAAAAAAAAAAAATCAAAAAGTAGTTATAAACATTCACAAATTGAAATAAAACTACAAACTTTGAAATGATAAACGTTACAAGAGACGTAATTCGTCTGTGATTAAATTGTGTCTTACGAAACATTCGCAACATATCAAAAGATGGGTTAGATTTAATTTATTTTCTCGTCTGCTCAACGCATTTTTATTTTTAAAAGGTTTCAGCGCACCGAAATTTACATAACATTTTGGTGGTGTGGTTTCAAAGTAATGCATTTTAAAAGAGCTTATCGTAATATCATGTAGTGTCCAACTACAAAGGAATCGCCGCTTTGTTTGCCACGTCTAAACTTTTTGAGCTAATAGTTCTCGACTTTCTGAGGTACCATTGTCTCAGTTGTTTCCGAGACTCAACATGGATTCATGCCAAAAAGATCCACCTGCACTAATCTGGTTTCCTACACATCCTTCATCATCAGAACGATTTTTCTGCAGCGTTTGTTAAAATCAACCATGAAATCTTGATAGCTAAACTCGATCGTCTTGGTTTCTCCAGTACGTTACTAGTTTGGCTTAGTTCCTACCTAGTTGGTCGTTCAATGGCTGTTAAAATTGGAAACACAACATCGGAACCGTTCCCTATCACATCATATGCTGATGACTTCAAACTATACTACGTAATAACCTGCCCTGAAGACGCACAATTTTTACAATGGGAACTTGACAGTTTTTCTACATGGTGTTTAACAAACCGTATGAGCCTGAATGCTGGAAAATGCTCGGTAATCTCCTTCACCAGAAAACACTATCGAGTTATATGACTACACTATCGCAGGAACATCCCTAAAACGTGAGGATACAGTTAAGGATTTAGGCATTCTTCTAGATTCGCGTTTAACTTTTAAGTACCACGTGGCTTACATTACCTCCAAAGCCTCAAAATGCCTGGGCTTCATTTTCCGTGCTGCAAAATACCTCCCCGATATCCATGCAGGGCCACAGACTCGGGAAAATCGGTAAATGCGGGAAAAAGGCGGGAATTTCAAAAGTCATCGGGAATTGTTGTCATATGAAAGGAACCATACTCACACCTTTTTCAAATGATTTGAGTAGCGTTTTTGTCATTTACTCGGTCCACCGATCTCATTGTTCAGCCAGTTCAAAACGTACCGCTTAGAGCATCTTCAGCGGTGGTCTATTTTAACATCTTTATAGTTGATTTGCATCAGCAAACTTAAAAGGAACCAGCTTAAACAGACCAACTTTGCGTTCCCCGCACCGGTGTAGTATTTCTTGTTGTTAAACCCACCAACACCTATCATCTTGTCAATCTTACAATATCCAGAGATCAGAAGTTTTGTTTTTTTCAGAGACCGAGGATTTTTCGCAAACTTTTTACCATTGATTGGTTTGAGTGGTGGTGAGTGTGTGAAAGCATGCATCTCATTTAAACGATATTAGATAGTGCTGATAGTGATAGATAGCGCCACGCCAACCTATAACAAGAAGCACTTTCTGCGACGTTTCAACATGCCAAGGGATATGATCCTAGACATTATGTGACAACTAGAGTCAACTGATGACTTTTTCCAGCTGTTGCGATGCAGCTGGATTTGTTGGCCTTAGAGTGACATAGGTGCACTACATCTTGACGGATGTTTGCGTATGTCCTAACTAAGTTCTCTCGACGAAAACTTGGGGGTTGGTGACCCTGAGGAATTTTTGCAAATCTGTCCTTAAGACTTACGGCCCGCAGTATTTACGCCCACAATATCGGAAAAGGTTAAGAAACTGATGGACAACAATTATCTCCCAAAAGTTCAAAAAAAAAATCTTGTAAATTCAGTGCACTTAGAAACTCAGGGAACTTATCAGAAGCTCGGTATACTTTTTAGATTTGACTTAGACTTTCCCGAGTTTTAGCTACTCTCCCTGATGTCAAAGGAACATACCATAAAATCAGGAAAATTTCCAGAAATTAAGGGTTCTTTCTAGAAGTTCAGACAACCTTCCTGGAATTCAGGGAATTGTCCACAAATTCAAGGAGCTTACCACGAGTTCAGGGAAGTCTCCAAAAGTAAAGGGTTCTTCACAGAAGTTCAGGTAACTATCCAAAAATTCAGGGGGTTTCCAGAAGTTTACATAACTTATCAGATTATTTTGAGTATTTTTCAAAATTTCATAGAACTACTCAAGATGTTCAGGAAACTTCCCAAAAAGTCAAGGAACTTTCCAGAAAATTAGAGAACTTCCAATAGTCAAGAAATTCATGAAGCTTTACAAGAGTTTGCAGATCTTCCTAGTGGTATGGTGAACTTCTTAGAATTTCATGAAACTTGCTAGACATAAACAGAACTTCTTAGAGGTTCAGCGAACATGTTCAAGAAACTTCCTTGACGTTCAGGGTTTCTCATGAATTAAAAAAAAAATTCAGAACTTCAGGAAATGCTCACAAAGATCATGGAACTCCCCAAGGATCAGGAAACTTTCCAAAAGGTCAGCAAACATCTCAGACGTTCAAAGAACGTCCCAGAAATTCAGAGAACTTCCCAGAAGTTCAGGTAACTTTCCAGAAGCTCAAAAAAACTCCCAGATGCTCAGGGGATTCAGCAATTCAGGAAATTTCTCAGTAGTCCTGCGATCCTCCAAGAATTTCAGAAAACTTCCCCTAAGATCGGGAAACTTTCCAGAATTTCAGAAAACGACCCAGATAAACAGGAAACTGGATTTTTTGAGTATTCGAAAAGTTTAGAAAACATTCAAAAGATTTTTCTATAAGTTTTGAGAGCTTCCTAAAACTTCAGGGATCTTTCCAGGTGATGGAGAAACTTTCCAATCGTTCCGAAAACATCCCAAAAGTTCAGGGTATTTATGTTTTAAGAAGAACTTGAACTTCTTACTACTCGATAATTTTTCGAACCCAACCAAAACGAGAATAAAGAAACCAACTACTTTTTAATTAACTTCATAGAATATCAACCTATTCACAATCTTGGAGATCATAAAAAGTTCTTGTACGGTTTAACAACATCTCGGTAATGCTAACTATTCCACAGAAATTCCACGGCTTCAAAGATTTTTTTTTTCAATTTCTCGTAAGTTATTTAAATATGTGTGATATTCTACTTTTTATGTACCTGCTGAAAGTTAAAACAACTTCTGAGAAGCTAAATCTAATTTTATAAGTTCCCGTCATTTCCAGGAAGTTGTTTCTATTCCATGGACGATCAGCAAAATTTTTGGAAGTTCATCCAAGTTTTCAGAAACGTTAATAATTTTTCGGCAATTCAATGAACTTCTCTAAAGTTCCACCATTTCTCTTCTCCAAAGACAGCGAGCAAACTTCATGATTATCTGGAAACTTCCAATTATTTTATTCAACTGCCGAGCAGTTTAATCAACTTCAGGCATGTTCATTACAGATATTTCCACCCAATCTTCATTAAATTAAATTTTTAAAGAGTGCGTTCAGTAAGAAACTTAGAAGCTTACATAAGTTCTGAAATGATGCAAAATAGATCCGGTATAAAACAAAATTTACAAACACCAGCGATGCAGCGATGTTTTTGCGTTTGGTCTAAACAAATAAATCCAAACCACTATTTGAACCACCGTTGAAGATGCCCTTAGAAGATCTGGCTACACGGCTGTAACAGGTGAGGCCAGAAATGAACTTATCTTTAATTTGGTGGCGAATGTGTTTGAAGTTTGGCGAATTGCGTTTGTAAGGGTGTTAACGCATGGTGAAAGAAGAATTTGGGCAGCTGTGCTCAATGCCGTCTGACGTTGTTTGCCGGATTCCAGAGAAAAGAAAATTGTTTGGACAAATTTTGGCTAGAACTGATTGGTCATTCCAAGAAGGAGCTGCCAAATTTGACAACATTTGTTGTAAATTGGCTCATCCTGTCGCACAAATAGGCGTATAAATGAAAAGTGTCTGGTGGTAAATCAAACTGGAAAAAGTTTGGGAGCTCAGAGATTTAGCTACGAGTAATTAATATTAACTCATCTTAACAGTCAGGAAAAATAAGGCAAAAATGCAGGAAAAACTCGGGAAAAAATGAGAATTTTTATATCAAGATTGAGTGGGCGCTCTG
>JASCZW010003332.1:0-76738 GCA_034211315.2 Aedes japonicus | reverse complement strand
GCTGCGTATTGAGACATATTTTACGTTGCATACGTTTCATTCGATTAGATGATAATCAATATTCAACTGTTCAACTAGTATGATGATCAGCTGAGTGTCATTCTCTAACGAACTCCAACAGTGCGTTTAAATATTCAAACACAAAATTCTCGAGAAGGATGCCCGTTGCATCCGTAATACCGCGTTTTCAGATGTGGTGATATCGATGCGATGGATGCGATGGAGCCAAAATCGAATCAAATAAATAAATAATCAAGCTGAATCATAATCAGAAAGGTTATGCCGCAATTGATGAGCGTAACTGCGGTCGTCAGTTGTCATGACAAATTGAAGGTCTTACCTGTTGAGTCAAGCTGAAGAACTGAATGTTCCGAGTCAGTCCATGATGGACCAGTCGCCACTTACTCCACACGGAGAAAATTTGTGTACTGACAGATGATTTCATTCTGCCCATGAAATGATCCAACAAATAAAACACTATGAGATGATGTCACACTGTGGCATTGGTGATTTCATTGGTCGAAACGCCAATAAATAAATGATAATTCTGTTATCACTGCGGGAATATATGACGTCGAATTTCATTGATGCCTCGCGGCTGAAGTGTCTTTACTTTTCAATGCCGAAGATTCGCTGTCTGCCTCTCTACCATTTTGATTGACGCCATTGAGGTTTTACATTCAAGGCCTGTTGCTCATATATTCATTATTGGGCCAAAAAAATAACATTCACGGCCACAACTAAATAGATTCTCAGCCTACCTCTACAGCGGTATTAATACATTTATTCTTCCGCAATTTTATCGATAGAAGCGCAGGTTAAATTTTCAGAATAGTAAATGTAAATTGATTTGCATTATCATAACCTTCCATCTCAAACAAGTAGAAATAAAGATTGAAGGTTAGAACGCCGTGTATAACCTAAATATCAACGTTGCATTGATTTACCTACATTCAAATATTGGCATACATAGGATTATATTAAAAAATAATATAATGCTGGTATACGGTTAATAATCCACTCCACAGCCGCATATCAGATCTATAGATTGCAATGATAATTATAAATACATTATTCAATTCGTCATCCTCAATACAAGGGTGAATTAACTATATTCATTGCGTCCCAGAGCACATCCAAATTAAAGATGTTATATTTCCTTTTATTTACACGGAAGCCTGAATAACGGCAATGTCGTCGTCTGATCAGAAAATCCGCTGCTTAGTTGCTGCGCGATTGTCGGAGCAGCCACAGTATCACGGAAGACAACAATGAGTGCCTTCAGATTCTCATATCTGCAAAACCTGATCCCACTGACCATAAGAATCGAGGCAGGACATTGGGGGTCATCCCTTCAGTCAGTCCGAGTTGCGGCGGTGATCTACAGTAGTCCGTTTGTGCTAGAATACCAAAGGAAGCAGCAACAGAATGAATTCGTGAAATCAGAGGCCTGAAAGATGTACGACAACTGCCACTAAAAATGATTGAGCTTATCATGTAGGATGAAACCTACATAAAACTGATTATAAAACTCAGTTGAGACTTCGCCGAAGTGAAAGATGTTCCTGATCAGCAGTTCCTTTACACTCGAAAATTTAGCAAGAAGGTAATGGTGCGGCTGCCATATGTGATAAGGAAAAGATCTGTCCATTACGACAGACATTATTCGAACGGTCAAATCTACATGAAGGAAGCGTCTGCAGGCTGCTCACTTTGATCGAACATGCTATAACAGCTTCCATAATCTTTGGCCTGACTCTGTGAGTACACTTCCAGATGGTATTGTGTGCGAATGTTGTATTTTATAATAAAGAAGATGAATTCACGCCCAGAGCTTGCCTCTATCGTATCCTCTGGGTTTCTGACGATATGAGCTGAGGAAACACATGAAACCAGCGGGATAGCGCTGAAAAAATTTAAGGCAGACGGGCCAAAAGCAGTGAAAATGGTAAGAGAAAGCATCAGCAGAGCTTCAAGGAGAAGGTACAAGGAAAAAAAGCCAAAGAACTCATCAATTCTACGAAATCAGTTGATTTGAAAATGAAGATGGAGATTTTGTGTGGGAAGCATCTTTATTTGTAAATATATATTGAGTTCCACAAGAGACTCGAGTGGAAATCGGTGAATATGCATTGAATATCGAATTATTTTACATAGGTTATTCATAATTTATCTGTTCACTACGTTTTCATCGTTTAGCAACACATTAAAATATTTCCCGATTCTGATATTCTCTCTTCCAATTTAATAATGAAAGCTGCTACTGCTATGTACTATATTAATAATACGAAAAACATTAATCCATCAGGTACATTAGTTAATCGCATTGATCTTAATGATAGCATTATCGTGTGTTGGGTGTTACGTATTAGCCATGACAAATGAAGGGCCTTGCCTGTTATTCTTTCCATGAGAATATTGATCAAGACTACCATAACGTTACATAGTATGCTCTAAGAAGGTGTTTACTTGTTCACAGAAAATTATCCCACAGTTTCAGTATTTACGACCAGATTCGTGTCGCCAGTGTAATAAAGAAGCCTGATTGCCTGTGTAATTAGCACGAAAATGTGCGAGATATAGGCGTACTAAAGAGAAACTGGTCTGGCTCGAGCATATGCACTAGTATTCGTTAGACAATACGACGAATTTGTAGCGCAAGGTAAGCACAGTTGAGAATTGACTGCCTATTATTGTCTTCGAACAGTTTCTGTAGCTTTAATTATTCACATCTAATTTTGTTTACAGATTATATCTTACTGGAGAACATCTTTATTGCTTGAAGTTGATGATTGCAGAATGTGATGGATATATGTACTATGGTGAATAGACTTCGCTCTACTATGCTTGAGAATAAAATAATTAAAAATCACAGTATGCCTTTTTACTTGAGAAAGAAAGTGCATTTATATTTTCAGAACGAAAGCTCCTCTGCGAATGCTTGCTCAACTTGCCTAGATCATTCGAAATATGATCATGGATTAGATTGGTCAGATTTTGCTAAGAACCTTAATCTAAGGGGTCTTAGAGGTTTGAATTTAATAAATCTATATACCTGGAAAGTATTCGCTCGAGTTTTTCACTACCAACATATTCGAACGGATATCTTATAGTTCAGAAAATGTTATTTCATGACTTGAAGAAAGAACAAGATTTTTATTGGGTCTCAAATTAATTCTATCTACTACAGATTTACAGGCAGCGATTCTGGATTTTTCAATGAGGATCGTGGTTGATTTCGATTGAATTAGCTAAATATTTTTTAGCGACCTGAAAGAGCTGCAAGTATCATATACACTTAAAGACATAAAATTTTACTTTAAGATAAATCAAACGAAGTTACACAAGACTAAAATGCGGCCAGTTCTCAAATTTATGCCTAAAATACGAAAAAACTGATTTACATGCCATGTTATGTTTGAGTAATAACACTTGCTTCTTTATAGATTTTCTTTACGAATTTCTAACGAATTTAGAAATTCTGAATTCACCAGTATTACAGAGAGGTAACTGAATTGCACAGACATAGACAGGTATAAAATATCAAGTTTTGTGAGATGCTTGTTTTACACACTTAACTTAATGTATAACTAGGTTATGCTAGATGACTAGTCCAGCGGCAACAAGACTTCATCATGTCATCTTAAATTTACATAAACAATTTTACATGTTGATTGCTGTTTTCTGGTACCTTCTCTCATGAGAGTAACGATCTTTGAGAGGGGTTTGTCAGGAAGGTGATAATTTATCATCCTCCACAGCGCTAGAATGGACGGTACTTCATTTGGCTAGAACGAATAGACATGAAGAGAGTGTAATGGGATAGTTCCGTATAGCTTTAAATTCTGAAAGATATTGGGGTTTGCAACGAATGAAACATTCTCTGATAAACTTCTACCAAATGAATGCGATGACGTAAATTTCAGTCATTTATGTCTGTTTAGATGTATATTATTTCATAAATGAATTCAGAATTTTATAAATCTAATGAGTATTCATTAGAGAGTACCCGCTATTGTGCTGCCTGTATGATTATTAATCATCTAAAGGCATTCCGTTGTTACTCGATACATGCATGGCTAAAAAAGCTGTTAAAATTTAGACTGATTATAGATGCCGGAATATAAATAGCCGTGCATTTATATTTCAGTTCACGGTCAGTGTAAATTTGAGTAATTTAACATTAAATGAATATGCTTGATTGTTTGCCAGTCTGATGTAGAGCATTGTATCAAAAAGACACTATTTGCACTGTATTCTGCTTCATTTCTATGTGATATGATTACACTTAGATTAATACATGGAGAGTGCATATGATAAATTTGTCAAAATCACTTGAAATCACTACTGATGATACCAGCAATTTGCTGGCATTTTTATTCTGTCAGGATTATTTAGATACAGTGGCTCACAGCTTGATTCCGATGAGCCAGTCTTCAAGAGCGTTCAGCAAAATCTCTCTAGGGTTCCATTTTAAACTATCAGTGTCTAAATAAAACTCTTATTTAGACACTCTCTGAATCAGCAGAACGTCTCCTGGTTACTGTCAAGCATTCTTTAGCGCGTCTTCACGTCTCTTTGCGGATAGCGTAGAATCATAAAGATATCCAAAAATTGCTTGGCTCTATCCGATTCCTGCATTTCATCTCGAATCGCACTCAGAAATTGGCTTGATCACGGGCCTCTGAATGAGACAACGTTAATTTGCTCATTGCATATGCCGTTGTACTGTAAAATCAATCTAGTTACTTAGGTCCATTGCTGATTTGCGTTCAATAAGGCCTGTTCGTTACAACAGGCCGGTTACTACACCGTACGTGCCTGAAAAACATTGCTGATAATTGCCTAGCGGCGTGTCTAGTTTCTGAGTTCAATTAATCCAGGTCGACACCAGTACGGAGACTGCTACAAATAATTTATTATTCTCACAGCTCACATACAAATTTACATGGAGCAGGCCTAAATATCGACGGTGGCAACAATTATTTCTATAGTTGTTATTTCATCATCAGCACCACATTACATTATTCAAGATATCTACATTGCTCACACTACAGCGAGTTGTAATTACTGTTTAATTTAACTTTAGGATACTGAGGTTGTCCGAAGGTTACTTAACAGAAAGAGTCCTGAGATAAACGGGCCTAATGCTATACGCCAAATTATCTCATTATCCTTTGAGAAGAAAGCATACCAAGAGACAGTACTCTGAGGGCGTTTGCTCTCTCTCGTTTTGAGAACATCAACAGAAGAATGGCAAGAGAACACCGAATAATGAATCATGTCTATTTCCTGCTCTCAATTTTGAGTACCACAGAGCATATCTTGCCTTCTCCACGAGACGTTACTTTAATTTTCAAAAGTGAATCTAATTAATTTTAAGAGTAGTTCCACTTACGAAATCTAAGTACAACCGTGTGAAAGAAAAGAGATGGTACATAAATTGTACTTGTAAAATTGTCATTCATTGAGTATTTCATTTAAATGCGAGGAGATGACATTTGATAGTTACGTTCTATTTGCATAGATTAGATAGCGTCTGTTATATCCGGCGACTCAGACAACGTTGAAATTAAGGAAATGACGCGAGTGAGATAAATCAGAAATATTACGAAGAAGCTCTGAGAAGATGTCAACTAGTTTTTGGGAAATTAAGGAAGATAAATTAAACTTGGCTCTATAAAGGAAAGTATGAAATGCCCTGATTATAGATCAGGATTGCGATAAAATCTCGAATTCAGACGTTATGTCACAGATCTATGAGCGCAGATATCTTTGTCATTAAAATAAGGCCACTAGATTCGCCGCAAAGCCATTGGCTAGGTTCTGTGCGGAGGTTCCAGAATTGAGCTACGAAGTCTCTATGGAATCACGCTCGTCGATCAATTTGACATAAAAAACACCATACCAGAATCCATTGCCGATGACTTATCACTGGTTCAAAGGTCATGTTTTTGAAGACGGTATAACTGATTGCCTTTCGGGGCGTTTAGCTACATTCTGATGAAAGCAGATAGCTCCATTGTATTGGCTGTGTTGGATGCATAATGCTCAGACATGTTGATGGCCAGACTCGGTACATTCTGAGGTATATACATTGGTTAGTACATGAATATTCACATGGATAAGGATTATAAGGACACATAATAATTAGAGATAATTGAATGATCTCTCCTATATGTCTTTCTTTGCTCCCTTGTCTCTGTTCTCTGTCTTTGTGTTAGTTGGTCATCTTCATACTGTCTAAATTAACGTATGATGATTTCTAGGATCTCTGATAGTTCTCAATTTACCTGGCCGACAGTCTGTTACCGATGCATTCTAAAACTACACTTTCTCATAATTGTTTAGCTAGACTTATGTTGCAAATGCCTTATTAAAAAGACCTTGATATAAGTATGTTCCAGGGTTACAGTCCCATTTTAACTATCACTATCGATCTGTTATCTCATAAACAAAACATTTAATATTACAAGCACCATCTACTGCTTTCATTGGTACCTAATTCCATTTTTATATGTTGAAATCTGCGGAAATTTCTAATAACAATCAATTGATTCATACATCATTTCCGATCAGTATGAACAATGGATCATGAGGCAGGAATAGCTCCTCTATAAAGTCTTCCAAAGTGCGTAGTCATGCGGATAAAAATCTTCATTCACCAGTTTACATTCCACTTTAAAAAAAAACACAAATTAAAAACTTGCCTAAAAGGTTTCAGCAGAACGATTGTGACAGCAACTAGAGAATTTAAAATTAACATCATCAGTTTCTTGAAAAAATACTGGAATGTAAAAAAATAAAATTTACTAAGAGAATGACAGGCTTTTGAGATAGGCCTATTTAATATGATCAAATGCACATTTCACTATTTCAGTCATTGTATTTCGATCATTGATCACTATCAAATTATAATGTTCATCGATAAGTACCCATTGAGAAACTTCAGAAACACTTTAATACGATTCGGCACACTAGTGTAATTTTCCCAAAATGGTAAAGTATTGTTTCTGGGACAGCAGTTGAACTTCAACTACCTCGCGCTCTGTCTAATGCCCAGGAAGTTTGCGATAAGGGTTAATATGCACATGTCAAAACATAATTTTTACGCAACGCATTATTACTAATAAATAATTCCAGGATGATCTTTGATTCCGATTGTAAAGTATCTACTTTCATTAAATATTGCTTCGCAAAGGGCATGAGTGCCGTTGTATGTATGTATGTATGGTACACTATCCCTCTGAATTTCGGCTTGATGTGCAGCTCATTCTGTCAGCAAGATCACAGACATCGATCTGGACTCAGACTATCAGTTGATGAAGGGCCAAAACGGGTAAGTGACTGCAGCAGAGACACTTAATACGAAATCCACAGGAAAATTACACCTTCCAACGATATGATCCAACAAATGAACAACATTACCCGCACACACTAGTTGCTTGCATAGGACGTGCTCTGTTGTTATATGTCACACTCCGTTGAGTAGAATCCTCGCAGTAACATTCTCGTGAATGGCAGGAGGCCAAGAAATGATTACTGCTCGTCCTAGACTGCAAGGTACACCAAATCCATCGTCCAGTTTCAGCTCGAATGATACCTGGTGCTCCTCCCAACCTAGCATTTATTATATTTATATAAATATAGATGCAATGTAACAATAATATGTTATATATGATATATAGTAGAGCAAAATTATATATGATATTTAGTTAAATTATGTAATAGTTGAGTTCACGAGTCTATGATAACCATGTTAAACTAAATTATTACACCTGCTGAATATAAGTGCAGTAATACACATGCAGTCTGCACACTTGTCATCATTCGATGAGTGATCAGTATCTCTGAATGTGATATCTTGTTATTCACTGAGGTATAAATATCAATAAAGCATTCAATTGTATATAAACCATAATATTATATTATTACGTATTTAATCATGACATATAGATATATACCTTCTGAATGAAGAGCATTTATTAATCTTGATTATTATCTGATATAATGTAATATAAATATAATGTTGATCAATAACTGAAGCAATTAAAATTTTATTAATTATTTATTACTTCTTCCATAATATTATATTTATGATATGCAATTAATAATGATGAATAGCTGTGTTCTCTGAATCGCTCAAATAGTAGTTGATGACGTGTACTGTAAGGTCATATCATACGCCATTTTAATGGAAAATATAATGAAGGAATTAAAGGCTGAGCGGTCGAGAGAGTCGTCAACATTTCTATTAATGAAAATATGTTAGAGCTTCGTAAACATGCATCATATAATAACACATACGAGATCTACACATTCATATATATATCCATCGCCACTTCGAGAAGGCTACTGCTAGATACAGCTGAAAATTGATCTCATTTCGGGTTGACTCAGAAGATGATCAACCTATAACTGCAAGACTTCTCCCAAATCGTAGGTGTCCGAGAAATTTCTTCCGGCGTAATACATGTAATGAAATATTCAGGAATTAGGCTATGAATACAAATTCCCATAAGATAAAATATATATGAGGGCATATGTAATATGAATTGAAAATGTGCTATGTCGCAAGCGATCGTTCGCGCTTGTTCGTACTGCAGACAACTTATCCATGAGCAATCCAGCGATCGCTCATGAAAAAGAATCTAAATTTAAATTATTTGCCATCGTGACGACAGACCTGAAAGATATGAGAATGGAAAATGACATTACGATGACGGTCACACCACTTCGCCACTGACAGGGCCGACGGTACTGCCACCAGCGTCCCATATCAGCTGGCAGTTCCTTGCAGCATATTCGCGGAGGCGTGAGTGCAGGAACTGCGACGGATTGTAGTGCCACGGTCGTCAACTCACGATTTGAAGCTCAATCTGTCAGCATCGGATACCGTCGGTCTTCGCCATGCGCTCAGACGAGGAGCTTGCGTCTAGCCGTAGCCAGCGTTGCATTTCCGGTGAGATATGTACACCGGTTGTAGTCGGGCATCGAGACTCTCCAGTACCCATCCCCCGCGTATGGAAGGATACTATCATCTCACTAGTGCCGAGGCACATGGTGCATCTGTGGTTTAGGGTCCTTCCTGGATATGCAACCACTGACGAGCTTTGGTCAAACTCGTCTTCGGTCCGAATGGGTCTTTAAGCGAAAACCAGCCATGAAAAAAAGCGTCCGTTCGGCGGCCAGCACCGCACTGGCAATTTGACCTACCGTAGCACATGCTGCATCCTTGGTGCATGCCGATTGCCTCATCACCATTGAGACATGATGTAGCGTTCGGTGTTGTTACTGAGCTGCCAGCGTTTGCTCATTGTTGGCAATGAATCAGACTGCATGGCATCCGATCACAAGATAGCGCAGCAACCGTTCGCAGCCGCTGCACGCACAGACCTTTGTAGCGAATCTCCTAATTTGTTGGCAAACCAGCGGCTTCAAAACAAGTGTTGAGTTGACAACTCTGGCAGGAGGGTGCGACTGACCTCTGGTCCTCACAAGTTCCTACCTCACGCCTCCACGAGTCATATGATCACAAAAGACCGCCAGCTGAAACATGGAGACGCTGGTTGGCGTAGCCTGGGCAATGTTGTCAATCCGACAATAGCGAAGTGAGGGGTGCGACCGGTACATCATATCATAATTTTCCATTCTCATATCTTTCAGGTCTTCTCAGGTCGTCAGGTATTACAAAATAATTTAAAATTTAAAATTCTTTTTTTTCATGGCGGTCATACTATTGCCTCAAATTTTCTGGTTCATAATGGATGCGCAAGTTTGTTCTACAATTGCAACAAAACAGCAGTCGGCACACATGTAATTTTCAATTCATATTACAATATACCCTCACTATATATTTTATCTTATAGGACATTGTTTATTCATAGCCTAATTCTGTATATTTCATTACACGTATTACGCCAGAAAGGTAAATTTCTCTCAGGTACCATACAGTTTAGGAGAGGAGGTCTCTGCGGTTATAGGATGATCTATCTTCTGGTAGAAGCAGCAGTAAGAATGGGGATCAACTTTCAGCTGTATCTAGCACCGTCGGAGTGGCCTTCTCGAAAGGTAGCAATGGATGTATATATAGATGTGTAGATACTAGTATGTGTTATTATATGATGATGTTTTTTACAAGCTCTAGCATATTTTCATTAATAGAAATGTTGACGACTCTTCGACTACCAACTCTTAATTCTTCATTATATTTTCCATTAAATGGCGTATATGACCTTAACATTTCAGTACAATGATCATCAACTACTATTTGAGCGGTTCAGAGGAACACAGCTGTTCATCATTATTAATTGCATATCATAAATATAATATTATGGAAGAAGTAATAAAATAATTAATAAAATTTTAATTGCTTCAGTTTGTGATCCGGCTGGCATAATTATTTATTACATTATATCAAATAATAATCAAATTAATAAATGCTCTTCATTCCAGAAGGTTATATATCTATATGTCATGATTAAATACGTAATAATATAATATTATGGTTTTATATACAATTGAATGCTTTATTGATATTTACATCTCAATGAATAACAAGATGACCTTCACATTCTAGAGATACAGTCACCCATCAGTGATACAAAGTGGTACGAAGCTGCATATTATTATTACTGCCTTAATATTATTATTTCAGCAGGTTAATTAATTTAGTTTAACATGGTTATCATAGGCTCGTGAACTCCAAACTATTATATAATTTAACCAAATATCCTTATATAATTTTTGCTCTACTATATAATCATATATAACATATTATTATTACATTACATCTATATTTATATAAATATAATAAATACTGGGTTGGGAGGAGCACCAGGCATCATTCAAGCTGAAACTGGACGATGGTTTGATTGACTGCCTGAGTCCAGGAGGGAACAAACAGTATCATTTCTTATCCTACCGATTCGAGTGTGGTGCCGTGAGTTCTACTCTCAACAGTTTCAGGAGAGTGACGCGCCCTTCTTAACAATGTCATCCCGTAGAAAGCTTAATGAGCATTGCGAATTGTGTTATTCGATTTGTTGGATCATATCGTTGGAAGGAGATTCTTAATTTCCGTGGATTTCGTAGGTGTCTCTGCTTACGGGTCCACCCTCCGTTTTTGGCCCTTCATACAGCGATAGTGCGAATTCAGATCGATGGCCCAATTTGATCTTGCTGTTAAGCGAGCTGCATCCTGCCAAGGCTAGAGGGATAGGTGGCGGCACACACATACACACACATACAACAACACTATGCCCTTTGCGAAAACAATATTTAATGAATGGAATTAAAGCACAATCAGGTCAAAAAGATCATACTCGTTATTTGGTGGTAATAATTATGCGTTGCATTAAAAAATTATGTTTTTTGACATGTTGCATATTCGCCCTTATCGCAAACTTCCTGGGCATTGGCAAAACTTGAGGTAGTTTAAGTTCAACTACCCGGTCCCAGGGCTGGTCTGGTACTTTACCATTTTGGAAAGAAACACACTAGTGTTGCCAGATCAGTGGTGGCCCAAAAGTGTTTCTGAAGTTTCTCCAGTAGATCTTATCGATGAACATTATAATTTGGAAATGGTGATCAATGGTCAAGTACAGTATTTGAAAATAGTTGAAATGTTGCATTTGATCATATTAAATAGGCCTATCTCTCAAAAGCTAATCATTCTCTAGTAGAATTTTGTTTTTGTTCAATGTTTTTTTTTTTTCAAAAACTGATCAAATGAAGTGTTAATTTTAAATTCTCCTAGTTTACCAATCACAATCGTTCTACTTAAACGCACAAACAAGTTTTTTAATTTGTGTTTTTTTTTAAAGTGCAAGATATAAACTAAGTTGAAAAAGATGAAAAAGATTTTTATCACATATTAGCACACTTTTGGAAGGCTTTACCACATAGGGGAGCTGTTCCCTTCACCTCATGATCCATTGTTCATACTGATCGGAAATGATGTATGAATCAATTGATTCGTTATTAAGTTTGCTTAGTTTCAACATATAAAAATAAATTAAATTACCAATAAACAAAAAGAAAGCAATCAGATGGTTATGTGTCAATGTTTTGTTTGCGGATAGCACGAATCGATGGGTGATGAGATTAAAATGGGACTGGTAACCCTAGATACTATACTTGTATCAAGGTCTTTTTTGGTAAGGCGATTTTGCTTATAGAATTCTAGCTAAACAGTTATGAAGAAAAGTGTAGTTTTAGAATACGCATCGGTAATAGACGTGTGGCCGAATTGGAATTGAAACTATCTGAAGATCCTAGAAATCATCATACGTTGAGGTAGACGAATATGAAGATGACAACTAACACAAAGGCAAGAGAACGAAAGAGACAAAGGAATAAAGAAAAAACATATAGGAGAGATCGTTCATTATCTCTAATTATTATGATAAAACTTATAATCCTTGCTACGCGCTAAAATAAAAAAAGTTTGGTTTTTAATTTTGGAATGCCCATCATGTATCCAATTGATGCATGGTAGTGTTCATGTGCGGCTTATTGTATATACCTCAGAATGTACCGGTATGTACAGGCATTGTACATCCAACATGTACAATGGAGCTATCACCTTTCATATTCAGGGCTAAAAATGTCTGCTTAAACGCCCCAAAAAAAACAATCAATTATGCAAATGCTCAAAACATGACTGCTTGAACCAGTTATTAAAGTCCATCAGCGGTAGTTCTGGTGTAATTGTTTTTTTATGTCAAGTCCAATGATTTTGACGAAACGTGATTCTATCCATAGAACTTCCGTAGCTCAATTCACATGGACCTCACACAGAATTTCTTAATGGCTTTGCGGCAGAATCTTGAGTGGCCTTATTTTCTTAAACAAAATATCTGCCTTCTGGATCCTTTGACGGTAACGATCTGAATTCAGTTTTGTCGCAAATACAGTCTATAATCAGAGCATTTGCGGCCACTTTTCCTTTTACCTTAGAAGCCAAGTTTAGTTTATCTTCCTTGAAAGTTTCCCAAAGCTAGTTGATGTCTTCTCAGGCTTCTTCGTGTATTTTCTGATTTGTCTCACTCGCGTCGTTTTCCTTAATTTCAACGTTTGACAGGTCATCATAACCGGATATAACTGAACCCCCCCTTCTCAATGTATGCCAAATGGGAGCATGTCAACTATCAAATGTCATCTCATTCACATTTAAATGAAAATACTCAATGGTTGACAATTTTTAAGTACAGTTGTATACCATCTCTTTTTCTCTCACGGAAAGTTGTTACTTAGATTTCGTAATAAGTGGAACTACTCTTAAAATTGAGTAGATTCACTTTTTACGAAAATTAAGTAACATTTCCGTGAGAGAAAACAAGATATTATACAATGGTACTCAAAAATTGAGTAAAATGAAACATGAGTTCGTTATTCAGTTGTTCTCTTGCATTTGCTCTCACGATGTTTGTAAAAAACGAAAAGAGAAACACCACCAACATCCTCAAATTACTGTCTCTTGTTGTCTCTTTTTTCTTCTCAAAAAGGATAATAAGAGACAGTAATTTTAGCGTATAGCATTAAACCCCGTTTATATAAGGACTCTTTTCTGATTCATCCTAACCTTCCGGACAACGCGCTGGGGTATCTAAAAGTTAGAATTAAGCAATGAGTGTACAACTCGCTGAGTTATTTGAACATCATGGAATATCTTGAATAATGTAATGTGAGTTATTTTGATGATGCGTATAGCTATAAAAATAATTGTTTATACCGTCCGGTATTTAGGCTACTCCATAGTAGAATTGTATGTAGAAGAGCTGTGAAATAATAAATTATTTGTATAGTCTCCATGCGAGAGTGTCGACCTGGATGAATTGAACTCAAAACTAGGTACTTTTGCCACTGGGTGAAATTATCAACAATATTTTTCGAGCACGTTTTGAGTTGTAGTAACCAACCTGTTGTAACGAACAGGCTATTATTGAAAACTTACAAATCAGCAATGATTTCATAACTTAGATTGGTTTACAATTACAACAACACTATGCAACAAACAAGTGCGTTGTCATACTTCATTCAAGCCATGAGGGCTCGTGATCCAAAAGCCAATTTCACAAAATTCGATTCTGATTCGGATGAAGCACAGAATCCGGATAAAATTATAACCCCGAACAAAATTTTTGAATTATGCTATGATTCTACACTATCCCGCAAAAAAGAAGACATTAAGAAGACGCACTAAGAATGCTTAGTAATTAACAATTCAGAAACGTTTCTGCTTGATTCAAGGGGAATTCAAAATTCTGAGTGTCCTAAATAAGAGGATTTGTTTGGAACACTGAAAAAAATAGTTTAAAATGGGAACCTAGAGAAGTTTTTGCTGAACATCTTGAGAAGACTGGCTCATCAGGTCAAGCAGTATTTTCTTATCTAAATAATCCCACAACAGAATAAAAAAAAATACTAACAGAATTGCTGAGCATCATCAGTAGTGATTTCAAAGTTGATTTTGGCTCAAATTTGTCATATGCACTCTCAAAAATAATGATGTTAATCCTAAAGTATTGTCTGTCACATAAAAGTAAACAGAATACAGTGCAAAATAGTGTCTTTTGATGCAATATCACATCAAGGGCTGGCAAACTGGTCAAGCGTATTTAGTTTTGTGGTTTTAAATTACACTCAAATTTACACGACCGTGAACTGAAATATAAATGCACGACTCATTTGTATTCCGTCTACTGTCAGTCTAGAAGTTTTTAACAACACACAGCCATGCATTGGCCGGCATTGACAACGGGTGCCTTTAGATGTTTAATAATCATACAGGCAGCACAATAGCAGTTGCTCTCCCTAGTAGTACTCATTAGATTTATAAATTCTGGATTCGTTTATGAAAATAATATACATCTATAAAAATAGACGCCGTGACTGAAATTTACGTCATCACATTTAAAAATTTGATGAAGTTTATCAGAAGAAGATAATTTCGTTCGTTTTCAAACTTGTATCTTTCAATTTTAAAGCCTGCCGTTGCCCTATACGGAACTATCAGTACACTTTCTCTTCATGTCTATTCGTTCTAGCAATAAATTACCGTCCATTCCTAGCGCTTCGTATGGAGATGATAAATTATCTGCTTCTGACAAACTTCCTCAAAGATCGTTACTCCGCACATGGGAGAATACCAAAAAAACAACAATCAACATGTAAAAATTTGTTTATGTAAATTTTAAAGATGACATAAATTAAAGTCTTATTTGCCGCTTCGTTCGGGTGCATCTAGCATAACCTAGTTATACATTAAGTTTTCTAAGTGTGTAAAACGAGCATCTCTAAAACGATGCTTTAATAATACGGTTGTTTGGTTTGCAATTCTGAACAAAAAATTTGAATCAAATAATCTATAATACAGTACAATTCGAGTTACTTTCTCTAGTAATACTGATTAGATTCAAAATTTCTAAATTCGTTAAAAGTTCGTTAAAAATCTATAAAAATAAGTGTTGTTACTCAAACTTATAACATGGCATGTAAAAATCAGTTTTCAGTGTTTGGGGCACGTAAATTTGAAAAAGGACGTACATTTTAGTCTTATTAGCCGCTTCGTTTGGGTTTATCTTAAAAAATAAAACTTTACATGATATTTTTTAAGTGTGTATATGATACTTGCAACTCTTTCGGGTCGGCTAAAAAATGTTCAACTAATTCAATCAGAATCTAACCACGATCCGCATTGAAAAAAAAATCAAAGTGCACACATAAATCTGTAGTAGATAGGAATTAATTTGGAACCCAATAAAAATCTTGTTCAGCTGTTCAGAATCATAAAAATAACATTTTCACAGACTATAAAATAAAATTATAAAATATCCGTTCGAATGTTGAGTGAGTGAAAAAAACTCGAGCAAATTCTACTGAGATTTATAGATTTATTCAAAATTCCAAACCCCTATAAGACCCCTTAGTTAGGTTCTTAACAAAATCTGACCAATCTGAAAATCCATAGTGTAGCTCATTCCCGAATGATCCTAAACAAGGTGCCCAGTTGACAAAAGCCGTTTATTTCGCAAAAACTTTCGTTCTGAAAAATATAAATACACTTTCTTTCTCAAATAAAAAAGAGCATACTGTGATTTTTAATTATTTTATTCTCAAACATAGTAGGGAAGCGGAATCTATTCTCACCATAGTACATATATCCATCACATTCTGCAGCCATCCAACTTCAAACGTAAAAAGATGTTTAATTTCTCCAATAAAATAACGCAGTAACCAAGAATATATAATCCTGGCAAATAAAATTAGGTCTTGAATATAATTAAAAGCTACAAAAACGTTTCGGAGACTTAAATAATGAGCAGTCAGATTCTCAACACAATGTCTTACCTTTGCACTACAAATTCGTCGTATTGATCGAACAGTACTAGTGCATGTACTCGAGCCAGACTCCAAGTTTTCTCTTTAATTGCACTATATCCTCACACATTTTCGTTGCCTAATTACACAAACGATAAAAATCAAACTTCACTTATTACACTAGCGACACGAGAATCTACAGATACGTGATAAAATACTAGAAAACTGTGGGATTAATTTTCACAATAATTTAAATACGCTTGCACCTTCATAGAGCATACTATGCCCAACGTTATGGTGAGTCTTGTTGTCAATATTCTCATGGAAGAATAACAAACAAACCCTTTCATTTTGTCTTGGCTATATGCATGCTAACCAACACACGTGAAGTGCTGTCATTTTTGGGTGTACTAGTGGAGAACGTTAACTTATTTTTTTTTCCTGATTAAAATCAGTACGATTAACATATGTACACAGATGGATTAATGTTTTTCGTGATATTATTAATATAGGTACATAGCAGTGGCAGCTTTTCCGTATTAAATTGGAAGAAAATTATCAGAATCGAATGTTTTGTGTGTTGCTAAACGATTAACGGTAAGTGGACGAATAAATTGTGAATAACTTGTGTACTCAGTGTTCGGTATTCAGTGCATATTCACCGATTTCCACTCGAGGTCTGCTTATTGAACTCAATATATGTTCCCTAAATAAAAATGCTTCCCTAAATAAAAATGTTTTCCTTCCATCTTCATTTCAAATCGCTTGATTTTTCGTAGGGTAGGTGAGTTCTTTAACTTTTCCCTTAACGCTTCTCATAAGCTTCTGCACAGTGCTTTCTCTTACCATTTTCACTACTTTTGGCCAATCTTTCTTAAATTTTTCAACACTATCCGCTGGTTTCATGTGTTTCCTCAGCTCCGCCTTCGTCAAAGCCCAGAAAGTTTCGATAAGGCGAAGCTCTGGGCTGTTAGGTGGATTCATCTTCTTTGGTATAAATACAACATTGTTCCTTTTGTACCACTCTAGAGTGTATTACTCTAGAACAAGATCAGGCCAAAAGATTGTAGGCTTGTTATGCTGTTCGATTAAGGGTAGCAACCTTTTCTGCAGACACTCCTTCGCGTAGATTTGACCATTCAGTGTGTCTATCGTAATGAATGGACGAGATATTTTTCCATATCCGCATATGGCCAGCCACACCATTACCTTCTTGCTAAATTTTTCAGTGTAAAGGGCTTTCACTGATCTAGGAACATCTTTTCACTTCGGCGAGGTATAAAACTGTGGTCTCAGCAGAGTTTTATAATCGAGTTTTATGTAGGTTTCATCCTCCATGATAAGCTCAATCCGATTTTTTGGTCAGCAGTTTGTCGTACATCTTTCGAGCCCTCGGTTTCACAGATTCATTCTGTTTGCTGCTTCGCTTTGGCTGATTCTGCTTCCGACGAGACTGCAGCTTAAATTTTTCACCACAACTCGGACTGATGCTGAAGGATGACGCTTGAAATAGTCCCTTACCTTTCTGTCGATTGTATGGTCAGTGGGATCGGGTTTTCTACCCCGTCTCGGGGAATCTACGAAAGAGCACTGTTGTTGATACTTCCGTAATGCAATTTGAACTGCTCCGACAATCACACCTTCTTCCTTAACCAGTTTTCTGATCGAAAGACCACTGACGACGTACCGTTTATTTTCAAACTTCCGTGTAAAAATAAAAAAAAATATAACATCTTTTTAATTTGGATGTTAACAACAGGACGCAGCCAAAAGATGGTTGAATACTGCACGCGTATTGAGTTGACGGTTAATTAGTGTATTTATAATTATCGGTACAGTCTATAGGTCTGATATACGGCTATTAGAGTAGTTATTAGCCGTATACCAGCATTATATTGTTATTTTTTTTAATATAATCCTATATTAATACTTGATATTTCGATACTTGGGTGCGTCCAGTACAGCGTTGATAGCTAGGTTATACACGGCGTTCCCTAACCTTCAATCTTTTGCTTCTACTTGTTTGGAGATGGAAGGTTTATGATGTGCAAATCCAATTTACGTTTTATTCTGAAAAATTTAACTGCGCTTCTAACAAATAAATTACGGGAAAAACCAATGCTCCATTAATACCACTATTAAGAATTGAAGCAATTCTGAACAGGACCAGAGAAGTGCAAAATCTATTTAAGTTGTGTATGAATGGTTATTTTTTTTATTAATAATAATACTCTTAAACCTTAAACCTTGAGGCTTAAACCTCAATGGCGTCCAGTAAAATAGTAGAAAGAAGAGAGCAGACAGCGAAATCTTCAACAGCGAAAAAAAAGTAAAACACTTCAACCACGAAAACGTAATAAAATTCGACATCCTGTATTCCACAGTAGTATACAATTATCATTATTTGTTGGCATTTCAGTATGAAATCACCAATACCACAGTGTGACATCATCTCTCATAGTGTTTATTTGATGAGATCATTTCATGAACAGAAATTCTTGCAATCATCTAATCAATTTCATTTATTTTCTCCGTTTTAGGTAAGTGGCACAACTGAAAATTCCCACATCATGAGACTATTTCGGAACATTCCGTAGTTCTATTTCAACGACTCAACAAGGTAAAACGCTTCGATTTTGTCCACTTGACTTAGCTTGTTTTGACCACAGTTTACGCTTCATCAATTGCGGCTCCAGCGCTGCAATTGTAATTCAACTTGATTGTTTATTTATTTGAGTTCGATTTTCAACCCATCAGATCGCATCGATGGCCCCACCACCTCTACAAAAAACACGGACAGATAAATTACGAATGCAACGGGCATCCACTTCTCGAAAATGTGTTTAGTTATTTAAACACACCTTTATTTGGGATTCGTTTAAGAGGGAGCGGCACTTTCCAGCTGATCATCACTTTAGTTGAACAGTTGAATGTTGATTGTCATCCTAATCGAGTGAAGCGTATGCAAACTTAAAGCGTATGTCTCCTCTAATTAAGTGTTGACTTTGAGCGTGTGCGTTAAGGTTAGAATGAGAATGGCCACCGTGGATCGGAGGACCGCTTGCACCGCGCAAGGAACTAGTTTAACGCATGACGCCACCGCGTTCGGATTGTTCAATCGGCCTGCGCGCGCAATAAACGTTTGTCAAAGTTAAGCAAAGCGTCGGAAAACGTGACTCCGTGTCGATGTCTAATTAGACCGCATTCGATGAAATAGCTGATAGAAAAGATAGAACAGAGCTATATTGTAGGACGAGTTAAATACGAAAGGGTGCCGTGTTTGCACAAGTGATATTTAATTGGGTGGCAGCTCTGCTCATTTTCGTCAGTTGAGACAGTTTAACCCGAAGATGGATGTCCAGTAAATGGTTTTTGTCTGTACGAATGATCTGTATTTTTTGTTCCCGGAATGCTTAATTATATTCGAAGGTTCGTTCAGTGTGACCTTGTACGGGGCGAGATAACAACGCAACGCAAATCAAATAAAACACGAAACATGGAGAATAACAACATCGAAGGTTGAAAATTTTGATTGTGCTTGAGTTTGATTTTGCTCTGTTCGGCCTGTACCTATACATGTGACTTCAATACACACAACTGTATAAACATTAATCACCACCTCAGGCTAATCGCTAAAGTGGCAGAACCGGGCCTTTAATCGAAGGTTAAATCTATATCAAATTCGGTTAACGGTTTTTGTTCCCTCTTTTGAATAGCATAGCTTCGCCTTTTTTAGTACTGTGAAATAGAGGCTTGTATTTGGAATTTTCGCTGAACGTAAGCAACATAATGAAACCAAGCTTTTGACTCTGAGTAGTATGAATATAAGACCTATAGATGAAAATCGGAACACTTATCTTATTTCTCCCTGTATAATTTATCATACTCAAATTGTGCATCAAATGCCCCGATATCGAGAGAACGGTTTATCTGTCAGCGGGTTTAGGGTGTACAGGATTTTCCAGATTATTGAGTATTCCTTGCATCACAGACCACTTGTTTTCCATGCCACCCGGAGTCTCTGGTGCAAATTTAGTCAACATCGGTCAGCATTAACCCGTTTCCAAAGCAAAAATCAGCCAAATGTAAGGAGAAAGACC
This sequence comes from Aedes japonicus, assembly GCA_034211315.2. Classification (NCBI taxonomy): domain Eukaryota; kingdom Metazoa; phylum Arthropoda; class Insecta; order Diptera; family Culicidae; genus Aedes; species Aedes japonicus. The sequence continues at coordinate 56,315 of JASCZW010003332.1, read as the reverse complement.
ACGGTTTCAGTTTTTACCACTGGATGGGGCGTTGAAAATGTTCAAGCCTGAGATTCTGATAGTAATTTCCTGAGGGAACTTGTGTCAATCATAAGAGAATTTATATCAACGTTAATGGAGCATGGTTCTATAACACATAAGGAAGGACACTAGGGGTTTTATAACAAGTTTTAAAGAAGCATAAACATAATTCCAAGAGTGTCTAAAGCGTATTCTGCGGAAATTAAAAATATGTTCTGATAGAACTTATTGCTGGTTCAAGCAGATTTTCTGTCAATATCCCAGTGACTTAAGAATACTTCTAGAAAACTTACAGTAAATTCCAAGATTGGTAAGGGAAAGATCGTAGAAAATTTAAGGCAGGTTCCTTGAAAACGTAGGACCTGTACCCAGAGAACTTTGGGTCAATTCCGAAGGAATTTGAAACAACCCAGGTAACCAATAAGCAGTTCCAAAGCGTCTTTACGGCAGCCTATCAAGCAATTAAGTCACCTTAAATGCTATGATAATGCTTTTTCAATGCTATTTTGCATTTGAAATGCTTATTACAGGCTACAAGCATTTAAAAAGCATTTGAAATTCAACTTTACCACAGATAGCATTCAAGAATCGGATATAATGCTAATATAAAGCTTGTAGCATCTGAAATGCAGATTTAGGGTTGATGTACTGCATACGCTAATGCTTATTAGTTACCTGGGAAGTTCTAAGGAAATAAATTTGACATCTAAAGACCGCAGTTTTCCTTCTACACAGTTCGAAAAAGTTGTGTACATTACTGTACAAATTAATCAACGAGCAACTACCATTAGTTATATGGTGACTATGATTCCTTTAGATGTGCATATATACTTTAAAGAAGGAAATATTCGCTGACAAATCTTGCCTTCTCAACCAAAACCAGCATCACACTATGTGAGTGTCATCAATGGCATCCTTACTCTTGCTGCGAATCGGTCCAAATCGGCTTTTTAGTGTTGTTGGAGGTGCCTTGGCTTCGCTATAAAAAGCCACCATTACACTATGTGAGTGGCCCCATAGGCATCCTGACTCCCGGTGTAATTCGTTCCAAATTGCCTGTTATGCTTTACTAAAATATCTTGTCTTCGCACTGCATATCCTCAATCTCACTTTGTGAGAGGCCTCAACAGCATCCTTACTGTTGATATAAATCGGTCCACGCCGACTCTTATGTGGCACTAAAAATTACATTGTCTTCCCAATGAAAAACCACCAACATCCTTTATGAGTGGTATCAGCAGCACCCTTACTGCTAGTATGAATTGGTCCTAGAAGGTTGTTAAATTAGTTTGTTTTCCCAATGACCATGAACCATCACACTTTAAGAGCAGTTCTCATAGCATACTTACTGTTGTTCCGAATCGGCAAATTGAAATACTACCATAGTGTACCTTGTAAGTTGCACCAAAAGCATCCTTACCGTTGGTTTAAATCGGTTCAAAGCGGCTATTTTTGTTAATAGAAATTGTTTTCTTAATTACATAAACCTCCACCACACTTCGTGAGTCGCCTGTTGGTTTAGGTTTTAGGTTATAGGTCCAAATCGGCTCTAACACGTTATCTAAACGACCTTGTCTGCCCAGTTAATATTAATAATCACCCTTTGAGCATCCTTACTGTTGGTATCCAAATCGACTCTCAAGCGTCATTAAAAAAAGAATTGTCTTCCTAATGCAAAACTAGTGCAACACTTCGTGAGTGGCGCCAATAGCACCCATACTTACTGTTGGATTAAATCGAACCATATCATCACTCGAGCGTTTTAAATAACCTCATCTTTTCAATCAGAAACCACTATCACACTTTGTGAGTGGCGCCATATCGGTTTTCTGTACTAAAATCTTTACTTCACAATAAAGAAACATGCCACACACTTTGTGAATGACCTCAATGGCATCCTTACCGTTGGTTTAAATCGGTTCAATGCGCTATTAAGAGTAGTTATAAATGATATTTTCAAAATGTATTTAATCATTAGCAAACTTTGTGATTCGCCCAACCCTGTTATTCTACATTCCAGTGATTTCTCGTGGATGTGCAGAAGATTCCTTGGCCTCCAACTAAGCGAGTAGGACAGCAACACAGTCCTAACTTTTCCAAAATTGACATGCATTGACACAGTTCCAAAGCGGAAAAAAGTCGAAAACTCAACTTCCTCATTTTACAATATTTTACACTATTTCAAATTCCTATTTCAAAAATGTTATGAAGATTGGATGGAAATTGTGCTCTCTACAACATTCCAAATGATGAGTCCTAGGTGTTCGTGTTTTTTTACGCCCATATAAAATGTATGGAGAATCGGAAAAAAAAACTTCAACTCAGTTTTCAAATGAGAGCACACATGCGCACATTCCCCCTCAATGGGATTATTTTGAAGATTTTTTTTGCCAGCTTTCCGAAAATCTGTGTTTCATCTTGCGCAAATTTGCGCAAACATGGTTTCGGGAGGCTAGAGTCCTGGAATGTCTGGGAAACACGTATAATTGATAAATACATAAATCTCGTACTAGATTACCACAATTTACCCTTCTTACAAAGAAGAGTTTATATATTGAACCGATTTGAGTACTGTCGTCCTAGAAGTTAATTTTGAATTTGATTGGAATCAGTTGTTTGGTTCCGGAGATACCCCCAGGGAAGTGGCCAAATTCTGGCTTCAAATCATGTGACACCTCAAATTACATGAGAATTCATAAATATGTCCAATGGTGATGATGTAAAACGTCCAAAACCATATTGGTTACATTCATGTTGATGTTCCGGCTACTCCCAGGAAAGCGTCTAGATTCAGATTTGGATCTAACCCCATTATGCGACACATCAAACAACATGATAACTCAAACATAAGAGCAATGGTGATGATATCAAATTTTCAGTATCGCAATGACCACATTTGAGTTCGTATTCTTAGTACTCCCAGGGAAGTGTAAAAAGGGTCAGATCTCACGTTAGGTAGTTGAAGATAGGTTTTTATTTTCCATTTACAAGCATTGAGAGATCGAATTCATTGTTGTAACCTATTTGTGATTTCGACTGGCAACTGCATGATGTTCCGGATAATCCGAAGATCCGGCAAATCTGATAAGTTGAGCATCACTTTCATTCTAGACTGACGAAACATAAACAAGTTACGCGGTTTATTATCAGCTTTTCGTCTAGTCTTCTGCTCCAGTTACTAAGCTTGACATAGAAAAGAATAAGAAAAGATTCAGGAAAATCATTCTGCAGCAAAAACTTTTTTTTGCCAAATAAAGGGTTGAAAAAGATAACAAAATAACAATACAACGCGCAACACAAATTATGCTGTGCAACCTTGAGAGAAAAAATATGAAGGTTGGGATGCAAAACAGTTTGAAAATGTTTTGAGGTAAACTATAATCTTCGATGAAAAAAAAAAGAAGAAAAACTTTGCGAGAGAAGTAAGCGTTTAAAAGCTACAGAACTGAGAGCTAAGTAATCAACGGGAGAGCTCATATTTGCTGCGCAGATGAATCTAACAGCTGATGGCAAGATTTAAGCTGCCAATATGATGAAGAATCATATAAAAATGAATGCTACGATGAGGAATAATTCGTTGGAGACATTGCATGCCACCATGAAACGAAACCAGCTTCTGATACGTTTCTTCACGCAACAATCACCACGAAAACACTCCTCGATCGCTCACCTGGCCACGTCCATGCAACCGTTGGTGATAGGGAGGATTTGGTATCTACCTTAAGAAGACACGGGGAACCCACGTAGCCTTCAGTAGATATCAAAGGAAAAGGAAATTAATAGTCGGAGAGAATAGTTGAACAGAATGCCCTGTTTGGTGCACAGAACAAAAATGTATTCAAAAATGGTCGTTGGGAGCATCTAGTCTAAGAGGGTTAAGTGATGCTCCATTTATCTTCAAACGGTTGGGACTTAAGCATTAACTAAAGTCCTAGCTCCCTATGGCTTATGGTTATAGCGCCATTACTCGCTCTCTGAAAAGAAAGAAGAAAGCGCCAACCCAAAATCATATGTCCCCCCCCCCCCATCACACACACACACACTCACACATACCTCACTTGCCCACATCACTACTTCTGTTTGGATTTAAATATGCAACGGATTGTTTGGGAACACCCTCTGTGTACAAAAAAGGCTGCCCATTTCTTGATCAAACTGGTAAGGTAACAAAGTGAAACGATTACATTTTATAAGATCTGAGGATTATGCAAATGATATTTTCTGTCTCAACCAGTAAATAGTCATTGAAACCCAATGCGTTTCATTAGCCAATAAATAGATCCAAAAGCACAATTTTAAAATATCACTTGTGAAAGAATTGTTGTGCTAGATTATTTTCATATATTTGTCTTGTAATGTATTGCTATAAAAATTAAACCCCAGCCGTGGGAACGTCATATAATAATATGTAAGTGACATTCATCATTGTTTATCATTTGAGTATAAAAGTGATTATAGCACTTTCTATATACTAGTTAGAGTAATGCACTGTTGAACATTAGCATTAGCAATCACATTAGCGTCCACGTGGATGGAGATTCATTGATGAATAGTTCGTTGAAGACAATGAATGTCATGATTTTTTTTCCTAAGTTATCATCTAAGCTGATTTGTGCCTATTGAGCAAAAACTTTACCACTTGACCAACAATCCCACTTTTGGCACAACAGACGAATACGACCCTCAACCGTTCGATCAGAACAATTTAAAGCTAAATAGATAGTTTACACTGCTTGTAATCACACATAAGTACCATCAGAGTTTTTGACATATTTGAGTTATAAATTGCCTACTATCATATTTAATCTGAAATTTATTTGATCTGAAATTTAAAAAAAAACATAATAATAGTCCCACCTGAACCTAAGCAACACACAACCACCGTAATTACTTGCAACAACTTGATTGTGACCATATTGAATTACATTCAAGTAACTTTTACTGCTTTCCAACAAATGTGTTACCATGGTAAACACTAATTTCCTTTCCACAAAAGTTCAACTCAGTGGACGCAGTGGTAACACGTTTAAAAAGAATTACTGTGAGGTTTTGAACATGTTTAATATTTAAATATTGGTATTATTGATGTATTACATATCGTTTGCAGAATGGTGCTTAACACTGAACAAATCTGTAAGTCACAGACTCAAATATTCAAAAGACGATAAGTCTCTTCTAGCAGAACCCAAAGGAATCCACTCGCGGTTTCCAGCGGTATGTCGCACGAAGGAACAAGTGAAGTGTTAGTTTGAACATTCCTAGTTATCGAGACAGAATGGGACTGACCTGCACCTATATTCCAGCTTAGCATATACAGTTAATTGTTAAAAATGGTACAGTAAATTATACACATGTACACGCAAATAATTAAAAATAAATTGCATAGCTACTTTCAGCCTCAATGATCATTTTGCCGAATTGATGGTATTCAATATGGGGCCGATATGCCGTTACATCCTTATGATAATGGAATATAAACAAATTCACAAATTCAATCAAGATCTAAAATGTCGTTGGAGCAACTTACAAAGTGTGATGGTGGCCGATTGGTACCTCCGCGGTCATTGAATTGAAGTGATAGAAGCTACACCTTATCACATTTAGTTGCCCTCAGACACCAGTTATTTTTTCGAGGAGTTTCACAGAGCACATTTGCAAACCTCCAAAATGGAATGTCCTACTGCCTCTGGTTACCTCCACACAACATACAACTACGAAACTGACATTCAGCGGTTGGCACGTGCAATAAACACATAGCAGTAATCTCTTCATCGTGCTATAAGAGAGACGAAGTTCATGATCTCGAAGCCCAAAGCTTAGGTCCTATATATTAACCTCTAAATTTCACTCGTCGGAACTAAAACTAATTGGGTTACGAACATATAAAGGATACTTAGCTGCATTGTACTTGATCATGTATTGAATCGGCTCGAAAAAGCAGCTAGCAACGAGCAAAACCCATCGCCATCAGCTTTCTGCAACTGCACGTAGGTTTAACACAAAACTGAGTTGAAGGAACAAATACAATTTTCACTTGGTAAAACTTTATTCATTATCTCATGATTAATAAAACGCTGCAAAAATGACAGCAGAAAACCTCTCGCGTTTTACTTTGAGCACAGCACACTCGAGATTAGGTAAAGCAGAAGTCGTATGCCAAAAATAAACCCAAAAGGAGCGGGAGATAGTTTCTCTCCCATGTAGGGGATTTGGGAGTACAAGTAGACAGTTCGTGAGAACTATTAAAAAAGTTATCGGTAGTATATGAGCACGATCAAGTGCACAAACTTTTGCTAGTCAAGGTGGTGCATTCGATCATGCCTTGACCTACCCCGCATGGGGATGCTTGGCAAAAGTTTGTGTTTCCTGTTTCGAAATACTACCTCACAATGCCCTCCGCTCAATTTCAAACTACTTCTATTCAATTTTCACAGCCTGCCGTGAGCTAACGGAACTATCAATACTTTCTCTTAACAACTTTGTTCTAGCAAAAAAATGTTGTCTACTCCTAGAGCCTCATGGTGATGAGAAATTATTTCCTTCTCAAAACAATATCAGCACTGTGAGATTGTAAGATCCACTTCATCTTTTGGTATGAAATTACAGAATTATCAAATTTTAAGGATGTTCCGGAACTTCCAGAAGACCATGTAATGGCCACTAAGAGCCATTAATAGGGTTATAAAAAGTATTAATATTTATTATTATATAAAGATTAATATAGGACAAAGCTAATGAATTTACATTTTGTCGGATATTCCGGATATTCCAGAGGACCTTCAAGTGGCCATATCTCGGTAGTGTGGCATAATATGACAATTTAAATTGCATATATAAAATCAGCGGCCCAAAATTACTAGAAAAGACATATTTTTGCTATGTAAAATCCAATTTTAGACTTTTTTCCGCCTTTTGTATGGAATGGAATCACTGTGGGGAGGGGCCGGCACCGGTATTGCATTGATTTAAGATCATCAGTTTTTGCACATTGAGGATGTATGTTATTCCCAGGCATCATATGCTGGTCTGGCAATAACGGAGTAGCAATCTCGGGCGGTCAATCATACTCATGATCATACTTGCTCAACATTTTATTAGAAATGTAAGGAAGGATTGTACCAGTAAGTCATAGGATTAAAAGACGAGACCCGCCCCCATCGTCAGGAAAATGGAAGCAGAATTCATCAAGGACAGCATCAAACGAGTATTCAACAAACTGGACCGGAAAACTTTGGAGTGCTATTCTCTGCACCTGAAGTTAGCCAAGGAGTATCCAGTAAAATTCCAGGAGTTCTTATCCCGGATGCAAGGTAGCAGAGGAATGCAAATCGAATAGGAAACGAACGGTTCTCGATAGGAAACTCAACAAGCTGAGAATAGAATCCCAACAGACTCGGACCACACATCACACCAAGGAACAGGCTACACTTACACCCACCATCAACACGACACCGGTGGTCCACTCCATTGAGGGACTGGTTGTTAACCGATCGACGACCGCATTCACGGAAGAACAACTGCCTCATCTCAACAAAGGATTAGGACACGCGGTTACACCCAAGCCCGACGTGGAACAGATCATCATCGACGTGGAGCTGAAGTCAAAGCCTGTTTTTTACCTAAAAACAGACAAAGGCAACAGAGTCGTCATCATGGATAAGGAGGACTACGACAAGCAGATGACTTCTAAGATCGGTAATGGTCCTTATAGGCAGCTTCGGGTAGACCCCCTACCAAACATGGTGAAACACGTGGACAAAACACTAAAGGAGTGTAAAGCAGTATTAGGGGATGCAGCAGTCCGTCTTCGTGAACCAAACCCCATCCTCCCAGAATTAAAGGCTCCAAAAGTCCACAAACCGAAGAAATGAGGGAGATTGTTTCATCTGTAGGATCTCCAGCCCATAAGCTAGCAAAATGGCTAGTAAAAGAATTTCAAGGTATCTCCGAGCAATTCCCAACAAGCTCAGTTCGCAACTCCCAGGAATTTGTACAACAGCTACAGTCATCAGGTCATATAAATGACAATGAAGTAATGGTATCTTTCGACGTCACAGCCCTTTTCCCTAGCGTACCGATCAAGGACGCAATTAACCTTCTAGATGATTGGCTTTTGAAACAAGGGGATGACACAACATGGAAGCAAAAGGTGCGGATGTATCTTAAGCTGACTCGACTTTGCATGGAAGAGAACTACTTCACTTTCAGAGAATCATTCTATAAACAATTAAAAGGAGCCCCTATGGGAAATCCCCTATCCCCATTCCTCTGTGAACTGTTTATGGCAAATTTGGAAACAATCCTAAAAGCGAAAGGATTACTCCCAACTCGTTGGAGATACGTCGACGACATCTTCGCAGTAGTGAAAAAAGACGATCTCTCCCTAATTCTCCAAGAAATCAACAATCTCCACAAAGACATTAAGTTCACTCATGAAATAGAAAAAGATGGAAAACTTTCATTTCTCGACCTTCTAGTAGTGAGAGAATCATTGTCACCATCTCCTTTAGAGTTTGAAATCTTCAGAAAACCCACAAACACCCAAAAAGTCATCCCATATACTTCAAACCACTCTTTTCAGCACAAAATGGCCACTTTCCACCACCTCATCCACCGGATGTTGACCCTTCCTCTCAATAAAACTGGAAAAGCCAAAGAATTAGCATATATCCTAGAGGGTTTGAGCTGTTTAGTGAAATACCTGTAACTAGAAATTTGAAGAAAAATTAGTATCTTCCATTTAATTCCAACTACCTTTGCTTATCTTCGACAGATACGCGTATTTCGTCTACAATGTGCAACCTTCTTCAGTGTCTCGTACTAATAACTCGACTCAAGTCGAGTTATTAGTACGAGACACTAATGAAGGAGGAGGTATAAACAAAATAATAATAAGATAGGTATAAGCAAAATAATGATAGGTAAACGCTTTGTATTTAGAAAATAGTATATATACGGCAGGTGGCAAAGGTTTTCTTTCAGTCGAGTTATTAGTACGAGATACTGAAGAAGTCTGCACATTGTAGACGAAATACGCGTATCTGTCGAAGGTAGTTGGAATTAAATGGAGAATACTAATTTTTCTTCTAATTTCTAATTATTATAAGAAGCTTGAAATTACTCTTCAACCTTAATTTGAATTTTATCGAACTCTTGACCTTGATAATTTCTCTCTTGTGAGTTCACACGCGCAACTTTCAAAAACACGAAGCTCTTGCTGACACAGAAAGAACATTCGTGCATTGTACGAAGACAATACAAAGAGCAACGAATAATTTGTCAAAAAATTTAAAAGAAACGTTACATAGATGATTGACAAATCGATTTATAGCGTCTGAAAATGGAATAGAAAAAAAGCGCAACCGCGTGGAGTTGTCCAGCGTTTTTTTAATGCTTCTGATGTGGGATTCGATTCTGTATTTTAGGTAAGAGCTGTTATTGAATCCGTGGTTGATCTCACTAGGCCACGATGACTCGTGAGAAAATACTTGAGTTCATTTTGGGATAAATCAATTATTCGCGCCCATCCCAGCAGCAAAACCAACATGCACGAGTACGATAATAGAGGAGCAGGGATTGGCTGGTCTGCACGAAATTTCGTGCATTATACAAAAAAGTGTGATGATAGCATTTCACCAGATAAAAAGCAATCTGAATGTTTCATAAAATATACGACACATTTGTTCTATGTTCAAAATCCATATTTACGAAAATAAATCTTCAATGTAGGTCATTTTTCGTACAGTATGTAAAAGAAGTATATCCAATTCTCGAATTTTATTTTAACTGAATTGTTAATTATTCAAATGATTCATCAACTAGGATGGTATTGTAAAAGTATTTCATTATGTTTATAATTGATAAAATGGCAGGTGGTTGGACACACACGCTAAATTTAAATTTGGTAAATATTGGCTATTTTTTCCTTGGAGAAACTTTTTTACATTCAGTTCACATACTTCAGATACAATCAGATTTGAGTCTTCTTCTTGTTCCTTATAGAAAAATGGAGGAATGAGTTTGCTGGATCCTGCTTACTTTTGATATAAATCTGACATTTTCTGAATCAAACCACCCTTTGACCAATTTTGAGGCCTTCATAAAAGCCGAATTTAGCCATTTTGCACCATAACATTAAATTGCGAAAGCAAATAAAAAATAGTGCTTCTACGTCCACAGTTAATGGGGCCGTCCCCGATCGAACATAATTCTGACTAATAACTTTTATCACAGCAATCCACTTTGGCGTGAAATAAAATGAAGTTGCTTGTTCATTCCATAGCCTCAGCATGTTTCCCTAGATTACCCGATCAGTTTACATTTCAAAGAGTCACCATCATCAAAGTAAAAGCACGATGACCATCAAATATTTCATCAAGAACGAGAATGACTGAAATTATGACACGAACGTTACTCCACTCACCGATGACAGACCCTTATGCCCAGCTGTCGGACTAATTGACCAGAAGTAGACTACCGCCCCATGCAGAGAAAGGATTCAACTGTTGCCAATGGAAATAACTGAAATAAAAAACACATTTCTCGCACTGAGGGTATAAGCTTTTTGGAATGGGGAGCGTATGCATTCCATCAACCCATCATCGTTGCAACGTGTCCTCCCAGAGGATTATACCGAAATCGACTCCCCTGGCGTGAAGAGTGAAGAGCGTGTAAGATTATTAGTCGCCATGGACGGGGAGCTTTTCGTTTGAAAAAGGATGCTGAAATCCGGGAATAGCTTCCATTTCGACGAATTGTGCCAGTCGACGCGATCGGCAATCGGATGCAATAGTTCTGGACAGAGGGCACGATTGCCGGTGGGGTTAAATTTAGTAGAGTGCTTTTTCACAGTGGGAATGTGGGGGAATTTGAAAAGTCTGGATCAATGAACCATCTGTTGAGCACGTAGGTATGTACCCTATCCCTTTTTAGAATGTACAACGTTATCCTCCTCGACCTATCCGGATAGTTTGGGTGAAAAATGCACCCACCCACCCGATGTACATAGTTTGAACTTTTGCACCTCCGCAGGATTGCCATGAATGTCGAATGTGTCAGTTTCACCGACTTCTAGTGCTGCCTGGGCGAGGGTTTCATTAAGATTTTTTACACGTCTGCAGCAGTGTGGTCTTTGCTCTGAATCTCATTCTGTTTCGTGGCTCACTGGGGCGGTGGTAATAACAATTTTCGGAAGAATGGAACACCATTAGCAGACGCCCAACGACAACGACAGCGACATCGACTACAATGAGAGCGAGAAAGACAGTGATTCGGCTTCGACTTCTCCGAAAAGCGGGCTGAATTAGAGTTGGAATGTAATATGTACTGTAATGGCAACAATGGATATCAATCTTCGTGTTGTTTTTGTGCATTATTCATTTCCATTACCGGGGTTGGTTTTCCCGTCCTGTCAGTGTGTTGCTATGCGACTCCGAACCCCCAGACCACTGCTGCAGTCCTGGAGGGGGTTCATGGTGGTTCATTGCGGCGAAAATGAGTTTTCGTCGCTGTGCGTGAATGTCCTCCCAGTCATGGCGGGGGAATGGCGGGTCGAAAAGAAAATGTTTCGCAGAAGAATGGAATTACCTATCTTGATGTTTTCTGTTAATTTCATGCGGGTGTTTTTGGACTTGTGCTTGCCTTAAAGAATCACTGAAGTTTGATTTGAACGTTGAGTTTTTCCATGTTTGTGCATGTTAGCATAATTCTAATTTGTAATTTCTTTTTGCAGCTATACCTGTTTCTCGACAATTTTTAGGGACTTCTGAACCTTAAGCGTACGTAGTCCTGCCCGAGTTTAGTATTCTGCACGAAAGTCTTGTTCACATGCAACTTTTTAGGCACATCTCGAACTGAGGCGTTCGGTTTCCGTTTGTAGGTCCCAACCACGCGTTTGTGATCGTTCTCGTTGACCTGTCGGCTTTTTTCCGGTTCTTCGCTTCCGATCAACAGTCAGACATTCTTGGAACCGTTCTATGATATCAGACACCATGGAATTTGCGATTCTCAACTTTTCCGATGGCACGAGTTGCTGAAGAAGACAGCTCAGTGCTCTATGGATGGCCCGGTTGTCAACTGGAAGGTGGTCAAAGAATTGAGGGGGAAATCAGGGATCTGCGAGCCAGTCCTGGCTTTAAAGTCCTCAACATTGTTTGCTGCGACTTCCAAGTTTTACATAATTCTGTCAAGGAGGGGCTAAGACAAACGGTTTTGGTTTTATTTTACTTGAATGGAACTACTTGGGTGACCCTTATGTCTGAAGCATCGCCATCGTGTGCATTACTGTACATTTAGGAAACTTATTGCAGGGTGGCCACAGAACCGGGAAAACCGGGAATTAACCGGGAATTTTAAAAAACCGAGTGAAACCGGGAAAAAACCGGGAATTTATGTTCATATGATTGTTCATAATTTAGATTGTGTGTTATTATCATCGAGCTCTAGGTATTCCTTTCTTAGCGTGTTCATCTATAACGATCTGTAAAATTTTAGAGTGTGTCAATAGGGGGTTTTAATTTAAAAAAAAACATGTTTTTGCATCTGTATCGATGATGGGTGTTCTTCCTAGCACAAACATATTTTTCATGAATCTCACCTTTTTTTTCTCGACTTTTAAACAAGAAAAATCTAATCATTTTTATTTTCTCAAACCGACATGCAGTTTCACAAAGTGACATTTACTTTCAGTAACAGGGGGCTCCCGGCACTTAATTATCAGTCACAGGGGCTCCCATTATGACATAAAAATGTCAACTTATGTATGCTAGAAATCAATGGTTGGTTCGTTGGTTTAGGTAGTCTCTTTTTTGTAGCGTGTTTCATGGTGAAATAGGATGATGTTGTCTTGCATTGAAAATGTTTTCATAATATTTTGAAATTGTTTTTTTTCAATAGTTACGCTCGTCAAAATTAAAAAATAAATTAACTGCCGGTATATTATTATATTTGCTATCGAACAATGTTATAATCCACATACCCCTATAATACCCTATTGATTTACACGGAAGAAAAAAAGTACCCATTTGAGCAATTGCGTGTGGGAAGCCAATTTTGGGTATAGGTATGTTAACCGACCCGTTGGGTATAAAAAACTAACTTTTGGGTGAATTCTACCCAAAATTAAGTTATTTATACCCAAATTCTGCTTATTTTTATAGAAATCCTTGTAGGGAACTATGTCGAATTTTGTGGAGCAATCGATTGAGGAACTTAAATAAAACACTGCTCCAGCGGAATATTTGAAGAAATGTTAGAGATTTACATCTAAGAATCCTTGCAAACATTCTAGACAAAACTACAAAACCCCTTGCAGAATATTTAACGTGAAGAATTGAATACACGAGATTATGAAACTCGTGCAAACAAAATTTCTTAAATTTCTTCAATAAATCAGGGTTTTTTTCAATAATTATTTCAGCAGTTTTCAGTAGTTTTTAGTTCTTTCAAGTGTCTTCCAAGGATTCCTTTACAATCACAAAAATTCATAAGTTCAGGGATTCCACCATAAATGTCATCACAAGAAAGTTTAACAGAACAGCCAATGAACTGCCAGAAGAAACTGCTGAAAGAATCGCTAGAGGAATGGCTGCAAACTCCTGAAGAATACCTATAGAAACGCCAGAAGGAATTTCTCAAGCAATGGCTGAGAACTTTTCATAGAATCTTTGGGAAAAGTTTCTTAAAAAAATTATAAAGAAATCATTTGGCAGTACACACACAAACTGACTTTCAGACTGTCATCTGTTTTCAGACTATCATCTAAATTATTTTCTTTAGCTTCATGGGCCTAAAACTGAAAGCAGAATTTGCAAATAGTTGGGTAATAAAATGGAGTCATTTTTATATTATAAACAACGCTTATGCTGATAATATCATTTTATTAATCTTTTGAACACAATTCGTTCAAAATTGTTTGCTTAGAGTAATTGTTTTCTATTCGTCATTCTAGTTTATTACTACATGATCCGCGCCTTAACCCGGGAAATTTTTAACATTTGGTCCCAGAAAACCGGGAAAGAACCGGGAATTTGAAAATAAAAATTGAGTGGTCACCCTGTTATTGTATCAGTCACCTTAAAGTCAACCTTATTTCGGAGCTTTTCGTCGGTATTCCGATTAAAATTGTTCGTTGTTGCGGGTGATGCGGTAGACGATAAGATGCAATTGTGAAGTCGTTTTCCAAGGAATACCAGGCCTAATTTCCTATAGCTCCGTATCTTTTCGATGATTGGACGGGACTATTTAGAGCCGCTATGGCGAAAATTGTTAAGCCCGATCGTCTAACAGTCGAATCAAAATTGGTAATTGAAATAGAATTGACGGAGAGCAATCTTCTGTCAGCCTTTAATGTGGAAATCGGTGTTGCCTCTAAATCGGCAATTTCTAGACACTTCCAACAAACTGGAAGTTTGTTACTGTGGTTTTCTGAAGAAGCTACTCAACAAATCTCCTTTGTCATACCCTTTAACGCGTTACGTCACCTGCTTTAACCCTGATGTTATAACTCCCTTTACGTGTATAGCTAAAAAGCATCTGGAGATGTGTCTGGAAACGTTCGTAGATAAACACTATCTGAACGCTGCAGTTGTTCACAAAGTGAAAGTAGAATTTGGGCAGTTGTGCTCAATGCCTTCTTCAAGGACGTTGCCTGCTGGAATCCAGACAAAAAGAACACCGTTTTTACAAATTTTAGCTAGAACTGATTGGTCATTCCAAGAAGGAGCTGCCAAATTTGACAACATTTGTTAAAAAGGTCTTGTCGCAAATGCGATGGAGCGAGGTTTTTTAACAATGTCTGGTGGGAAAGGTGTCTGGTAGTGAACCAAACTGAAAAGAGTTTGGTAGCTCAGACAATTGTCTACGAACTGTCAACGAGGTTGAAATCATGAAATCCTTGATACAATATGCACGCGGCGCACGTTGTTCTCGTTTGCAAAATGAGAGACCAAAGCAAGTTTCGCAATACTCAAGAAGCCTAATTTGCGACTGCTATGCGTCATTTTCCCTAAAAGAAACAAGTCAAAATTTGTGATTGATCAATTTCCTCAGAAACTTCAAAGATATATTTTAATCCAATTAATATTAGCTAAAAACAAAAATATCCCAGTCGAAAAAATTTGGCAAAAATTCTGGAAAAATGGGGAAATTTTTAATTTAAGCATGTGCAACCCTGGAAATGGTCTAAAAATATGAAGTTATGAAAAAAAGAACAAAATCAAGGTATCGCAGTACTATTCGTATCGATGCTATTGGCTTTGGAAGGGATGTCAGATGGTGGAGCGCTACATTTTTTTAGCGCTTTTTCATTCCTTAGCATCTTAAGGGGACGGGTATCCCTACCAAAATTAAGGCTGTACAACATGAAATCATCAATGTTTGCGGTGAGATCTGTCCGATTATAACTGAAAACGGCGATCCAGGATTTACCGGACTTGTTCTGGGCGGTTTTGGACGGTCACCTTCCAGCCAGAGGCTAATGTAGCTGCTGAAGCCAGGAAAACCGCCTAGGGATCCAGAATCGTTTAGGCCAGTATGCCTGCTGGACCCCCTTCGGGAAACTCTTGGAGGGGATTATCCTCAACAGGCTAACAATGTGTACGGAGAGCGAGCTCGGTCTGTCGGAAAGGCAGTTCGGTTTCCAAAAAGGGAGATCAACGATAACTGCTATTCGAACGGTGGTTGAGAATACGGATCAGGCGTCGAAACAAAAGCGAAGAGGGAAGCGTTATTGCGCTGGGATAACGATTGGCGTAGAGGACGCATTTAACAGCGATAACTGAGAGGCCATAGCCGAAGCGCTGTCCCTGGCTATCTGTGTAGGATTCTGAGAAGCTACTACCAATTCTGGTATACGATACTGACATGGGACAGAAGTCAATAGCTGTTACAGCAGATGTTGCACAAGGTTCCAATTCCGATCCAACGCACAGTGGGCATAGGCTGTAATCGGACTTATTTGAAAGCCGCTGGTACTGATGCTTTTTTAAAGAAAAAAATGCCTATTGGCGCTACTTTCATCCTGTGCAGAGCATGGTAAATGGCTTATTTCTCCCTATTTCTTCCGGTTTTATTAGTATAACTATAATCTTCGCTGCATATCTTGCTTGAAAATGGGCGTATCTTATGCGAAAATCTCTTAAAAATCGAATGGGACTCGTTTCTTGCTGTGCTGGGGTCGGAAAATAGTACATTTTGCCCCATTCCACTCTAAATATGCGTTTTTTTAGTTTTTACCCCTAGAACTACAATCGCCGCTGCATATTTTTTGTCTGAAAAGGGGCATAACTTACGTGAAAAGTTCTAAAAAATTAAACGGTAAAAACGGTGACCTATTTCACCTTAAATATGCGTTTTTAGGTTTTTTCTTCTAGAACTATAATTGCCATTATATTATTTGCCTAAAAGGGAGCGTTACTTACGTGAAAAGGTGGGGTGGGCAGCATGTGCCCCCATATTGGCATGGAATGCTATTTCCAATCCAAATTTATTTATATGCTATATTCAAATGTGTTTCCTTCATAACGATTATACTCCTCCTTGTCCGACACTTTAATCTGATTTGTATCTATACTTTAATAAACTCTCCATATAGAAGCTACCTTGATCAAAAATTAAAAAAAAAACAACATACTTGCCTTTGAAGCATACGTTATAAGTACAAGCAAATTAGAAGGCAACACTTTTTGGATTTTTTTATTTTTGTATGAAATTGAGTGACAAGCCCATAGTTTTTCGACCATTACTCAAAAACAAAAACAAAATGGCAAATATTTCACCAACGTAAGCTTAAAAACAAAAACATATTTTTCCAACATTTTTCATGACTCAGAAAATGATTTTTCCCGCTTTTCCAAGCAATTTTCCTTCACTGTGGAAAATTTTGTAGAAAAACTGGCAACCCTAATTTTTTTATTATTAATTTTTGTTAGTTTCGTAAGAATCTGAGAACTTTCGGCCCAAACATGTACGATAGTAAAAAAAAAAACATTTTTTTACACAGATAAAAAGAAACATTGAGTTTTCTGCATTATCTAATGCACATAAAGGGAATGTTAGAATTGGCAGAAAATAATGGGATATTTTATGTAAATTTTAGCCAGATCTATCCTGTTGTATGAACGATTTCAAACATTGTTGCCTGGCGCATGTAAGTACGCGCTTGTTAGAATTTATTATTTTTTTCTGTGTATGAAAACAAGTGATAAGTCGATAGTTTTTCGAGCACTACTCAAAAACAAAAGAAAGCCCATCGCCAAAAGTTTACCTATGTAAACTTATGAATTAATAAACAAGAAAATATATTCTCAAAATTTTTCATGACTCAGAAAATTGGCTTTCCGGCTTTTCCAAAAAAAAACCTTTCACTTTGGAATTTTTTTTAAAATTATGTTTTCAAAACATTAAAAAAAAATTCATTAATAGTTAGAAAAAAAAATTGTTCTAGTATTAATCGTTCTTGAGTTAGTTATGAATTTTTGAAGTAAGTGATGTTCGGGAACATTGGATAACTTCAATTGGCGTTTGCCAGGAAAACTGGCAACCCTGAATTTTTCAATATTGTTTTTTGTTCATATATCCATGAAACCTACGCGTGGAAAAAGTTTCGTAACAATCTGTATGATAACTAAAATCTTCGTAAGCTACGCCTCTTCTCAGATAAAAATTCCAGCAGTGTTTTTAGTTAAGCGGGAAAAAACTGTTAAGAGTGAAATGGGGCAAAATGAACTATTTTTCGATCCCAGCACAGCATGAAACGAGCTTCATTCGATTTATTAGAGATTTTGACGTAAGATACGCTGATTACAGCCTCGATTATGCCCACTGTGCAACCCTTTGGAATGGGATTTACAATAGTGTGTTGACACTGAAGCCGCCCAAAAGCAGTCGAAATCGTTGGTTTTGCGTACGGGGTCGTTTTGACGTTGCCCTAGCAGAACACTTGTTGCAATACAGTTGATGTTACTCCAATGTTACTCAATTAAGTTAAAATCAAGTCGCTATAACCAAATAAGGCGGTTTTCGGTGTCAGGTCAGTTGCTGAAAGAGATGAAAATGTTGGTGACCGAAATAATCTACATGATTGAAGACTGGATGCATGAAGCGAAACTGCAGAACAACCTGGTAGCTAGACTGATGCCAAACAACTATAGACCTAGCAGTAGTAAGAGGTGTCTTCATGCTGGTGCATCACCTTCGATACTGAGATATGGTGGTCTAGTCTGGGTTGCTGCGCTAGCGACCAAGTGGAATCATGCGAAGCTGAACAGTATATCTATCTCCAGGTAAACAGGGAGCAGTTCCAAAGCGTCTTTACGGCAGTCTATCAAGCAATAGAGTCATCTTAAATGCAACATAAATGACGCTTTTGGCCCAATATACTGCTGCTTTACAGTAGTGCTTCATAAATGCTTCATTTTGCATTCGAAATGCTTATTACAGGCTACAAGCACTTGAATAGCATTTGAAATCCAACTTTACAACAGATAGCATTCAAGGTGCTGATGTAATGCTAATATAATGCTTGTAGCATCCGAAATGCAGATTTAGGGTTGATTTATTGCATATACTATTGCTTATTGGTAACCTGGGTCGTCATGGTCAGCGAATGCCACAATCAAAGAGAAACCACAGCAGTACGTGAGATACTGAGAGTGGAGTCGAGACATCTTTGCAGTGGATGATTTTCACCGAAGCCACAGAAACTGTCGATGTCGGGAAACTGTGAGCAGGAACATAAAAGTTTATTTGTTGCAAAAGATGTGTACAGTCCAAGCGGTTACTCAATACATCGTTTACAAACAATCTCTGCAAGTAAATCCTGCAAGGTACCAAACTGGGTCTAATCAGGGATGCAAGTCTCATTCGATTGATTTTTTATAAAATGCAATCTTCGTACGGGTTTCTTCCTGATTTTCTGATTCAAGGCGTTCCCAGCTGTATTCGCTCTACCCAACAAACTATTTCACAAATCAAACTATACTTAAACTGCTAAGAAACCCTTTAGTGATTTTTACATATGATTTAGCGGTCGTTCGACAATCAAAACATTATAATTCACTCTACACAAATTTTGTTCCTCTAATTTGTGTTAAGATGAGCCATATGAACAACATTCAACCGGAGCTCAGACATTTGTATTGTAAATGTTACCAATAACAACAGTTTTACTACGCTTTTTATACAACAGGCCATAGTTGGGAACATAGAAAAAATATGTCCCTAACATTGGGTCTACCGTTTGCTTGTTAAATCATTTTTATTTTACCAATGTGACCTGTTAGTTTATAGCATGTGACTATATTCTGTACATCTTTGCTGCATTATTCGGTTTATAGGTTCAATTTCGGCCAATTTAGATCATTCGAAGATCATATAGATTATCTGTTTAGCTTAACCAGTAAAGTCATGGTGTTTAAAAAGTCAAGGAAATCGAAGACTACACGGAAGTGAACTACTATAAATTGATTAATTATGTCTCAATTGCTTTGAAATAAATCGGTCATGCTGATAGCACCATGATTTTGTTGATAATCGAAGAAATAATGACATATTTGGTACATAGGCCGAATCAAGGATCTAGGCTAACATTACATCCCGTGTCAACCTGGCATCGCTCTTCAAGACTACAGTTGAGAGAGCTGACGTATGACATGAGGTTAGTGATGGTTGATCCATTACAAAACCGTGTTTAAATTCGGAAATGACAGACTGAGAGGCTTTATACATTTTGTTGTAGATAATCGATTCCAAGATCTTTGGGCACAGAATTGAAATAGGTCGATAATTTTCCACAGCCAGATTCCATGCATCAAGAAAAACTCTGACCTTCTGACAAAGAAAGGTTGAATAAATAGATAACAGGTCCTGCAAATAGATTGTCACATCGTTTGACAAACGCAGGAGGCAGCTTGTCCAGGCCAGGCCCCTTCGACGAGTCTATAGAGCTCAGAGCGTTTTTAACGTCTGCTGCTGATAATGTAGGTCTTGAGAAATTAATCGTGTAAGATGGCAAGCTTTCCAGCAGATTCTGGGAATCCGGTGGGGAAGCCGAAGTATAAACGTTTTGAAAAAAATCAGCGAATAGCTTTGCAGATTCAGTAGTGAGTCGTGAGACGCTCCCCTATTTTTAATGATGTTCCAGAAAGATGACGGATTGGCCTTCACATAATCTTGAATTCGAAATACATTCTCACCTAAAATGGGTGAACAGGAAGCACGGAGAAGTGAATTGTCTACCTGACACATCTGGTCATGGTTTTTTCAGGAAATATCCACAAATTTTCGGACATAAAACGTCACCCAGAGTGTGGAGGAAACAC
Source organism: Aedes japonicus (assembly GCA_034211315.2). Taxonomy (NCBI): domain Eukaryota; kingdom Metazoa; phylum Arthropoda; class Insecta; order Diptera; family Culicidae; genus Aedes; species Aedes japonicus. The sequence goes on along the minus strand of JASCZW010003332.1, from coordinate 35,976 downwards.
CGAAGCACGTGATTTTCGAATGCCCTAGATTTGAGTCAACCTGTACACCCAAAATAAAAAAGCCAGATTGTAATGCAATTTCGCATGATTTGGTTTCATTTCTCGTAATGGATCGCAACTTGGAGAAAAAATGCAACATTGGTCGTGGGAAAAAAAGCAACACATTAATTCGATTAGAAAAATTCAATGTGTGCGTGAGGTTGTGCAGTTGATTAGTAGTAGTAAATTCAGTGGCCCACAAAAAAAAAGATCTCGCTCCGCTACCGAGAATCGAACCACGACCGTCAGCATGACGGCTCCTTATTGTAACCATCCAGTCACCATAACAAGTTGATGTGAACGGAATAAAAGTCCTTCAGTTGCTTCGGTTGTCGAGGCACTCAACGTAACAACAATGAAGCAAATTTCGGTCGCACACACTTACATGGCTTCGTTTATTTCATAAAATGCATGGTGACCTGAGAGGGTGATGGGAATGTGATGACGAGTGAAAATAAAAATAGAACACTTGACAGCGGAATAGCAACAGTGGCAAATGGCGTAGCGGCGTTCTGTGCCATTGTCTCACCCATTTTTAGAAGTTGGTGACGGTTGAACAAAAACCCAACGGTTGCTGCGACTATCGAGGCACTAGGCACACAGCGATAACCGCTTGCACACACTCGCATGGCTTTGTTTATATCATAAAAGCTTTGTGGATTATGATGGGCAAAATTGCCTTATCAGAATCATGCGGATTTCTCAAGATTTGATTGCAAAAACTGCAATTGCTTTTTTTGCTACAATTTCCACTTTTGGGTGTAGGGAGCTGTCTGCTCTGGGAGTGGCTAATATAGTCAGCAGAGCCGTCATTCAAATACTGTCGGAAGAACAGCGGTCCAGCATCGCCGGTCCCGCTGACAATGGTAGAAGACCATGAGCACAACTCGAGAATCCGAGTAGAACGCGATGGAGCTAGGAGCCAACTGGCTTGTACGAATCCGTAACAGTTTCGGGTGAACTTCTGCTGCGGGTGAACTCTCCGTCGGAGAGAGTGGGCGACATCGCGATCCATATACAGCCACGAATTTATATTCAATTCTGAGTCGTTTTTGACTCACTTTCGTTAAATTTGGAGTCACTCAAATATGAGTAAATGTTACTTAGATTGACAAGTCGACATATCCAAAACATCCATCTGATTTAAGTCGATGGCTCAGATATGTCGACTTGTCAATCCCAGTGACATTTACTTATACATGAGTGACTCCACTTTCGGCGAAAATGAGTCAAAAACGGCTCAAACGTGAGTCCAATTGATGGCCGTGTAGATCAGGAGAAAGTGACCCACGAGGCTGTGAAGGCGAGCATGTCATTACGGTCGACTACTCCACATCGCTACACGTATCGATGGGTTCGTAACGGCCTCTAAGGGCGCATGCGAGCATGTCAGCTAAAGAAGCTGAAGCACAGCCGCCCCCGGATGTAGTCGCATCACGGTGATTTCGAGTGGTGGGGGTTGTTGAGGGGCCAAGAGAGAGTACGAATTGTTTTAAGTGGTTCAGCACGAAATCGAGTCCCTGCTTGCACAAAAGACTAGGCTTTTGAAGTTTTTTAAATCTTACAGAAAAAACACACACACACACACGCTAGGAGTTCTGTCAAAATGCATAAAATTGGACTCAATTCCAGAACATCGAAAAATCACCTCTCATCCATTCGGAATCTGAATGCTGAATTTCTCGGCCTACAATTAAACACCCCAAGTCAAAGGCAACCTTGGCCTTGGCGGGAGCTATATTTCAGTGAGACGCCGCCGTCGCCGCGTCGTCGTCGTCGTCGTCGTCGTCGTCTTCGCAGTTGTTGCTTTATTGAGCTTTCGCCACGCCATGCGTTCTTTATGTCGATGTTCGACAGCCCATATTACAACACCAAGTCCGCCTGTGGATTCAACTGGTCGCCACTCGGATGCCTTTTTCCTTTTCCGGAAGTTGGGTGATATATTTTTACGATGTTATTATTTTTATACACGTTGGAATCCTATTTCGGAGGTGGAACTGATTGCTTTGCGTGATTCGACGACGTTTCTACGAGAAGGTAGTGCGAGCGTTTTATTGACACGACTTTCGATCAACGCATTTAGATTGGCTGAATGGTGAAGGGCGAGTCTGAATTAGTGGGTATTAATGTGGTTTCGGAGGATTTCGGCGAGCCCCGAATTGTATTTGAATATTGGAAACATTTTCCAATTTCTCAGAACAATTTGCGTTGTTGATCGGTTTTCCTTTCAGAAACATGACTGTACACACCACCAGAGTAGCAATTTTTTCAACGCGTGTCACAGAACAGTAAATTCTACAAAGACGTGTTCCTTATAAAATTAATAATAATTGAAAAATAACAGTTGAATTCAACATGAGCATTGCAAAACCAGCAGAACTAACCCAACAGGCTCCTTAGAAAAATGCACACCTCCCCGAATTCCAAACATGCTTCCAGTTGACAAGTTGACCTACCGCAGGGTCACATCTGGTTATTTGGATCAGAGAGACTTTCAGGAGTAAAAAAAAACCTAAACAAACAAAATAATCAGAGATAATTGAACGGATAACGTCACGCCCTATCTGTTTCGCAGCATTCTTGCTCCGCCGTGCCCGGGGGGACCTTTCGAAGTATCCGGCAGCGAATCAAATCCGTTTGACTTTTTGCTTCGTTTAGTTTCTTCCTGCCGTCTGCCACCGCGTCACAGCGAAGCGATGAGTCAAAAAATGGGAAAATTTTTGCGCCAATGTTGATGCTAATGGTTTGCCAGTGAAAAATTGAAACAGTTTTGCCGGCAATTATTCAGCAGCAGGAGATGGAGGAACGATGATGATAGCCACTGCCGCTGTGCCACCACCATCGGTGTTGATTGATTTATGTATTTTCACTCCTCGGGATGGATGGAGAAAGACGTGTTTGTGTTTGAAAAACCCGGCTGGATCTAAATTGATATCAACGGAAACGTCTAGCTTTTAGTAAAGGCGGTTACAAATGGTTCACCGTTTGTTGGGGCAGCAAGTATTATGGGTAGGAAACGTAAATCTACATTAAGTAATTTCGTGGAAGACGATAAGTGCGCTACAAATGGACAAGAATGTGCCAGAACAAAACCGTTTAATGAATGCTAAACGAGGGCAACGAGGTAGCCGTTTGCTTGAATTTGATACTTAATTGCACACAAACACTGGGGCAAAAAGAGTACTAAGTTTTTTGGTTCTTCAATAGAACGAAAACGATCAAACATACACTGCTAAATCTAGAAGGTAGTGTGCTAATTTTCAGAACTAGAAATGTGTTCAGTTAGATCAATCTATTCCTATTATTTGTTCCAAATTGCTGAACTTGTCATACTCCATTCTGATACGCTATCGGATGAGACGGTGGCAGCATGGCAAGACAAAACGTCGGACGTCCATAATGGCAAGTGCTTTGCAAATATGGCCAGATAGCAATATAGTGCCGCTCATCGTTCGTTCATTCGTTCGTTGTTGGCGTCAGCGTCGTCGTCGTCATCGTTGTTCGGAAAATTCATTTTCCGACGAACGGAAATTAAGCACGATAAATGGTTTTCCGATCGCTTTGTGCATAATTTTCCGGTCCGGTCCAGTCTGGGGCTGGAACAAAAATAGTGAGCCAAGTCATCGTTGTTGGGGAGCATAGTAACGGCACGCTGATATCGATGCTACCGTCGCTGTTAGCGTCCGACGGAATAGACGATCTGGGTAATGGGTCGAGTTAAGTGGCTGGAATTGAGCCATTCCAGGAATAATGATGAAGATATTTTTTTTAAGTTTTAAAATATGAGAACAACTCGTCTTTTTTTTTAGAAATGATCGCTGACCTGAGCAAAAAAAGAAGAAAGTCTTTAGAAGCTATATTAGGGGTAGGGTCGAGTAGGGTCGAATCTCTATTATAGCATGTCCCAGAATGAGCACAATAAATAATTTGGAGGAAATTTTATTTTGATTTCTTGAATAATTTCTTTATAAAACCTTCTCATTAGCATATAATAAAAATCTAATTATCGTAATCATAAGCCAAGGAACGCACTTGTGCCCCAACGCTGCTCTTTAGTCTCTGCACAGACTTCTTCGCAATTGTTTTAGATATTTTTTCCAGTCCTTCGCTAATTTTTCAATGTTATTTGTTGCTTTGAAATGTTTTCTTAGTTATGCCTTGTCCAGAGCTCAAAATGTCTCGATTGGTCGGGTTTCTGGCACGTATTGAACTTTATAGTTGCAACAATGATATGTTGTACGTTCTTGAACGTATTACAACAAAACACGACGGAAAACAACAAAATGTTATATCGATGATAGGAAAGTTGCTGTGAGAAAATGTTGTGATTCGCAGACATGTTGTAACGACCTTGTGTTTATGTAACAGCTAGGGTTGCACAGATTTATCTAGATTGATACAGATTTTTTTTTTTAATTTTTTTCATACATATATCTGCATGTAAAGATTACAGATTTTTGAGAATACCCAAGATTTTTATGATTTTTGGCAATTGAGTTGTCCATCAAAAACATTAAATTTAAAAAATGAGTACTTTTTAGAATTCAACTTTTCACCAATTCTATTGAAACATGACACAAAAGAAAACAATCGACACTGAAATTACAGTTGACAGTCTGAAAGTCAGTTTGTGTCTGTTCCATAATTTTTTTGAGATGATTTTTTAAGAAAATTCTATTGAATTTTCCAAAGATTCTATGAAAAGTTCTCAGACATGCCGTGATATATTGCTTCTAGCATTTCTATAGATTTTCTTAGGAATTTGTAGGTATTCCTCCAGGCATTCTATCAGGAGTTTCTTCTGGCATTTCAACGGCACGTTTTCAAAACTTTCTTGTGATCAAATTTTTTGAGGAATCCCTGAACTTGTGAAGTTTTGCGATTTTGGAGGAATCCCTGGAGGACACCTAATAGAACTATACGAAAACTATATAGTAGTTTCTGACATAATTCTTGGAGAAAATCCTGATTCGTTGGAGAAATTTAAGAAGAATTTTCAGCACGAATTCCACAGTCTAATAGTTTTAATTCTTAACTTTAAAAATTCCGCAAGGGGTTTTTGTAGTGTAATTATTTAAATTTTGTCCAGGATGTCTGCAAGGATTCTCATATATAGTTCTCCAGAAAATACTTCAATAATTTCTTAAATTATTCCGCTGGAGAAGTGTTTGCTTCAATGTTCCTCAAGTAATTGCTCCACAAATTTCGGCAGAATTTTCTCCAGGGATTTCTACAAAAATACTGTTCTTCCAATTTAGATGTTTTTTCTTGCCTTCTTCATGCAGAGGAATTTTGGAAAGTAAGAATAATGTTCTCGATAGTCAGTTTTGCTTTTCGATTGTGATTCGAATCATTTATTTCGAACGTGATTATTTGTTATCTCTAATATAGTCTTGCAGTGCGCAAACCTATGAATATTTAGCAAATTGTTAAACAGTTCCAGATCGATGATACCGATTAAAAGAAAAGGCTTGTGCGTTTTGGATCAGTCCTCATTTGATAATTATCAAATGTACTGGCTCCTTGTGCTAGCTACGCATGCATGAAACTGCCATTGTACCTGGTTAATCCGATCCGATACGGTCAATTGATAAAAAGTATCTTGGAATTGAAGCCTTTGAAAGTTCTGCATCCATCTGCCACCAGGCTATCGTTGGAGTCAGTTGTCAAAAGGAATTTGGCATGGCTTTCGGAGCTCGTGGTGATTTTGCCATTGTATTTACCAATATTCATTGAGTCCTTTAGAAGGTCAACAGGCATTATAAGATAATTTGGGATTTGAAAATGAGGAGAAAGATTAATCATTTCCATTCAATTCCTACTACCTGTATTGCTTATTTTGACAGATACGCGTATTTCGTCTACAGTGTGCAGACTTCTTTAGTGTCGTGTACTTATATCGAGCCTTAGTACACGACACTGAAGAAGTCTGCACATTGTAGACAAAATATGCGTATCTGTCAAGATAAGCAATAAAGGTAGTTGGAATTAAATGGAAAGTACTAATCTTTCTTCTGATTGTCTAGTTACAGGTATTCCACTAGAAAAGCTCACACTCATCAGGATAAATCTGGGATGTTCTAGGTGATCCAAACTGTTCTTGAGTTCATAGCTTAGGATCTACAGTTGAAACTGTAGCTTTTTGAGCTATAAAAATTAGCGATATTTATGCAATACAGTTCATTGAATCTTTTGAAAAGTCAATCAACACTATGAGATAATTTGAGATGTTCTAGGTCACCAAAGCTGCCCTTGAGTTCAGAACTTAGGATCTACAATCTACCGTCACAAGCTTTTTCAGCTATATGAATGTACATCTGTATGTAATCTAGGAAGGTCACCCAAACAGTCCTGGAGGTCAGAACTTGGGATCTACATTTGTAACTATAGTTTTACGCTAGAAAAAATGACGATAAGTATTCAACCATGTCAAATGGATCTTCTGGAAGGCCAGATATTATGATGAAATCTGGGATGTTCTGGGTCATACCAGACTGTTTATTAGCTCACAACCTAGCATCTACAATTGAAACTGTAGCTTTTTCAGAGGTACAAATGTACATGCTGTATTCAACTATGTTCATTGGATCTATTTGAAGGGTAACAGACATTATAAGATAATCTGGGATGTTCTTAGTCAGCCAACCTGTCCTGGAGTACTGAACATGGGATCTATAATTTTAACTGTAGCCTTTTCTGCTGTACAAAGTTATGCTATGTTTTCAACCATGTTATTTTTGAGTCTTCTAGATGGTAATCAAATATTATTAAGATCATTTCTATATCAGCCATATAGTTCTGGAGCTCATAAATTGGAATCTGAAATTTTAACGGAAATTATTGGATAACCTGGAACGTTCTAGGTCATCCAGACTATAATGGAGTTCAGAACTTAGGATTTATAATTGGTCAGGGCTCTGCCAGGTTGCACCAAGCGGCTTTTGGGCCATTCAGCGTAACTAAATCCATACAATTTTCTTTGTCCTTGTAAACAAATGATGAATCCGTTTGTTAAAAACCACACAACGCAACAGAGTGCACAAAGAAAATGCCCCAAGGAACGAGATTCGAATCACGATCACAAACTCGTCTACTAGCAGGTTATGAGACAGTCGTACTCGACTTAACTTTTGAGTTTGTCATCGATCTTTAGGCAATGTGTATTTCTTATTTCATTTACTCTCACGGAAATATGACACAGAGCGATTGTGACGACAAATTGGATGCTTCGTTAAAATATAAACAAATGCAAGACAGCAGGTTTCACGTAACAATACCGGTGAGCTATAGCCATGGTTAACAAAAAAGAGAGGAAAAATGAGCACACTCAAAAGCAGCAGTGCTGCCATAGCAAATGATTATTTATCGTTGAGTACTATTGAACAGCTCCGAAACATATTTTTCATATTTTTAACATCAGCATAGATCAACTTGAAATGACTGAAAGTAACATGAAATAAATAGTGATTCCAGATGATCTAAATATGAAATAAATTTTAAGTCAATGTTCAACATCACATTCTGGCAACAAGCCTCGATGTGAGAAGGAGCTGATGAACGCGGGCAAGTAGGAAACTGATGGTGTATTTTAAATCTTCAAAACAACAGTAATTAATTGGTAATCAATCATGGTTTATACATCGAATCATTAAATTGATAGATAGAGTTTGTGTTCGTATCATTGAATGCGAAATAATCTGAAAAATGGAGGAATTTCCAAACAACTGTTGAAAACAGTCACCCCTGATAAGCCGTTGCCTACCCTTCCATAATATAGGCGCGTTTTTCTAGAAATTTTTGTTCAACTGGTGTTATCTAGGAATGCATTCTACCGATTTGGCACGTAAAAATGAATTGTTTTGAGCGCACATTGTCACTTGTTAATTGAACAGACCGAAATGTGTCGAATGTTGAAGAGCTCGTGCATTTCATTTGAGCAATTCAACAACAGCATTTGCACGTCAATTTGTTTAGTCTGTTCTACAATTGGTGGTTTACCCTAAGTAGCTGTTTACTTCCATGTTAACCCTTCATTTCTTAGGGCGACTGTTATCGAAAAGCAGGTTATTTTTATTGAAATGTAAATCTTTGAATTTCCAAAAGCTACCCAAACTTTCAAATTCAGAATTGCAATTCATTGCTCGAAACTACGTCGATTCTTGGAACGTACCGCCAGCAATGACAAGGTTCACAATGGACCTGTAATGTTTTGGTCTGCTTTGGTATCGTAAGAACGGGGTGGATTTCTTCGTAAAGGACATAAGTCCCCCCAACTGCGCTCGATTCCACCCAAGTGAGAAATATTGGGCAATAATCAAGCAGAGTAGGAGAGTAGAAAGGTGAAATGAGCTTCTACCTCTTTTTTCTTCCATCCTACCTGTTCAGTATTTCATCCTACATCCTTCCATCCTACAGTATCAGTATTCTAGCTATAAAATAAACAAATCGATGAAATGGATTCATACATGTAACATTCTCAAATAATTACTGTATAGCAGCATTTTATCTGAGAGACGGAAAACCGCTCGGTACATAAGCAAAAGAATCCATGAGGACAATTCTAGGTTAGTCAAAAAGTTTCACTTTTATTGCTCAGTATAGTCTCCCATAAGATCAATACACTTGGTCCAACGATCTTCCAACTTTGTTGTCCCATCACGGAAGTGACTTTCTGGAAGGCCTGCAAAATACTCCTCTACGACGGTTATAACCTCTTCGTTTGATGAAAAATGCTTTCCACGAAGGAATTTGTTGAGGTGTGCGAAAAGTCAGAATTCAGAGGGAGCTAAATCTGGCTAATCAGTAGAGTCTGCCCAATTCGTATTCGCAATGATTGATTTAGTCATCAATGACTAGTTTTTGTCCTAAGTGAACAGGATGCTCGCATTGAAATAATGATGATTTTCTTTAGTGCATATAGGTATTTTCACAATGTTTTTCATCAACTGGTCCCAAAGGTCACAATAATAATCAGAGTTTATTGTTTACCAGTTTGAGGTAATCTATCAATATAACTCCTATAAAACCGACGCTAACACCTTGTTGGACGATTTATGGACACGAACTCGCTTAAGAACCAAAGTGCCTGGCTCACACCACTCTTAAGTGCCTGGACTCAAACAAGAGGCTTAGATTCAGGATCATGGTGGTAGACCCAAGACTCATCCATAGTGATGAATCGACGTAGAAATTCCTTTTTATCCTTTCGAAGTTGCTCCAAATGTTGCCCAATACGTCGCATTCGAACGTGTTTCTGTTGCATTGTTAGAAAATACAGCACCCTCTGTGCAAACAGTTATTTGAAACCCAAAACTTCAGCCAAAATATGCCATGTTGTTCCATGTGAGATGCCTATGGTGTCAGCTATTACATCCACAGTCAATCGATGATCTTCCAAAACCATATCCTGTATTTTTGCTATGATTTCTGGTGTTGATGCACTTTTGGACATCCTAAGCGTGGATCGTCTTCAATGGTTGTACCGAAATGCTTCAACTCCAAAATCCATCAGTGAACGGTTGGAAACGAAGAAGAAGACTCCTTTAATATTTTCACCATCTTTGCATGGATCTCAGTATCCGATAAACTTTCCCAAACAAAGAATTTTATCACTCCACGATATTCTTATTTTCCATTGTTAAAAAATAACCTGATACGTCAACTTCAAATGGCTTGTAAACAAAAAAAATGAACTGACGGATCGACATGAGTTTTTGAGTGCGTTCTGAGGAAAGATAAAATATTAAAATGGTGTAGTAGTTTTTGGTTTTCTACTGCTGCATAGATGTCGCATTCAAAACTTTTTGACTAACCTAGTAGAAAAATTGTATTGACGAACCCTGTAGGTTTCCACAAAAATGCCCTCAATAATTCAACTTGCTCACGCTCAAGATCAACTGCATCTTTACTCTAAATTTACATCGGTCCAAAATAGCTAAACCCGTTTTTAAATATTGCCGTATTTCCGAATAAAAAACCTCCATCACACTTTGTGAGTGGTCTCAACAGTATCCTTACTGATGGTATAAATCGGTTCCAAGCGGCTATTATACTATTGGTACAAAACATGCTGCCTAACCAATCCTTTTATTCAGGTATTCCCGGCTTCCAATAAAGCAAGTATCACGTCAAATTATTTCTACCGTTTATTTGACCTGCATTCGGATGGGGTCGGCGTTGCTATGGCCTTGGTCTTAGATCAATAGTTTTTAAACATTCAGGATGTATGTTAGTCCCAAGCACCATCTAAATATTGTTTTTCTATGTAAACACAGCTGATCTAGCAATAACGAACTAGCAACCATGGGCGGTCAAGCATGTTGATGGTCATGCTCATTCTCAAAATATCATTAATAATCGTACCCGTATAGTTATTTAAAGTTAAATAAATTCAATTCAAATCCCATCATCAAATCGTGTCACCCGAAGCTCTGAATTTGTATGAGTAAAATCCGTGATCCCAAAACAGTACAAACTGCACACGTCTCGTGGCGAATCGTAGAACTTTTCTCAGATTTATTATTCATTGAAATAGTTAAATAAATTTCAACAAACGCACACCAGAGTTCACTGTTTTCCGGTTTGCCGAAATAGCAACAAAACAACATATAGCTGCATCTGCTCACAATGGGGACCGAAAAGTTTTATTAACTTTCCAGATTTCCCCGAAATTGGCCTGGGGTAAGGTTTTTTTTTTCCTGAGCCCCCAGTCGAGTGTCACAGCGGTTGTTATTGATGCATGGAATATGCCGTCGTCGCCATCGTCCGTTGCTATAAAACTCCACACTGGTTGTGGTAGTTTATATGGGGTTTGCTCCCGTCGTTTAACTTTATTCCCATGGTTATAGTACAGCCAATTTGATTTACTGCACTAACTGTGACGACTAGTAAAAAATGAATAACATCTTTTTATGGACCCAGGTGGTGGCTATTTCGCTCAATTTGTTATACCATTCTGGGCAATTGCGACCATCGCTATCCCAAGAGGACAGGTCGTCCTGTGTGGCATGTTTTCAGGGAAATTAATTCAACAACCATCAATAACTACAAGCACAAATTGTACCCCGGTTCGCCTCGAACCAAAAACAAACGGACGCAACAAGCGATGTGTAGCAACGATGAGGGACACCACTTGGGTACACCATTTATTAATATGCATTACAACGAGGAAAGTTAAGTACGAACCCATACACACACGCTCTAGGATTTACGGTCCCTGTTGAATTCTCTGGCTTTGGTTGTGAGACCAACAATTTAGCCGGAAAATCCACAACCGCGCAACAGATTATGTGCGGTCCGTGTAGTTCACCGCATGCATGCAAACTATTGCTAGGACATCGTCATCATCATCAATGTACGGTGGTTTTTCAAAGGCAAGGAACATCTGTTGAACTGTATCGCCGCTGACTGGTGGGAAATCATTGAGCTGTGCTTTTCCAAAGCTCGATAAATTCGTACATGGTGAGAGTTTAGAATGCTTCGTTCACATGGTTGAATAGGCAGTGTTTACTATTCTTGGATTGTCGTCCTATTCTAAATTCAAGTCCATCGTGATTTGGTAGAACAGGCATAGGCGTAGCCAGAGGTCGACTTTTGAATCATTTTTTATGATTTTAGTGTTTGCTTCAATTTTTTATTATTTAATGTTAATGTTGAATAGATAGCCCCTTTGCCTCAATGAAAAAGCGCTAAGTTGCCTCGATTTTGTGACAAGATGTAGCAAAAAAGTGCAAAAAGTGGACATCCAAGAGATTTTTTTTTTAAATAGTAAAGACTTAACTATTTCTAACGTATGATATTCTACGGGCGAGACGAAACGACTCATATCGCAGTTTTAGAGACAAGACAGCAGTTGTTTTATCCTATTCGTAAAAAAGCTTCGACACAACCTTTCACAGCCGTTGCTCGAAGCAAACTTTTTTTTGTAAACTATCAATTTTTACAACTGTACCAATCCTTTAGAAGCTTCTTAACAACAATCTATGCGAATCCACTTAAAATTACGATTTAGGGATTTAGTAAAAGTAAGAGTGTGTAGATGCATTTTGTGCCTTCTGGCACCTCTATGCTTCTATTAATGCCCAGGCTCATTGGTTTAGCATCAACCGGGGGGAGACTTGATCCTATACTCAATGATATCATTATCTCCAATACGCTCAATCAATCGCTATGTTTTGTGATACAATGGATGGATTAATATTATTTGAAATAACTCAATATAGACGTCATCCCAATTTTGCATATTGACAGGCAATCTGTGAACACCCACCCTAGTACCTTATAGTAAGATGCTTAGAGGTGGACCGGTAGATTCCATGAGGTACCTTAAAGGTTTTTTTCTGTTTCTATGGGAGAAAAACAGGGTTTTTGCGAGGTTGCTTTGTCAATATATACACTAAAAATTTATTTTCGTAAATTAGCTCTCGTTTCGTAAACATGGATTTTGTACATTGAACAAATGTCTCGTAAAATGTATGAAACATTCTTAATGCTTGTCAACAAAAAGTTTTTTTTTTAATTACATACTGTCAGTCAAAGTTTATATTGTTTTCCTACAATGTATGAATGTTCTTTCTGTGACAATAAATGCTTCGTGTTTTAGACAGTTACGCGTGTGACATTGAGTACGAAGGTAGCTTCTTGAAAAGTACAAATCTGTTTACAACGAATACAACGAATAGATTTGTTAGTCTTACTTTCGGTTGCGTAATAAAATGAAAATTTAATTTTCAGTGTGGGTGAGAGGGTCGTGGAGGAAAAGTACATTTTCAGTACACACTGTGAACAAACTCGGTGGCTAGCCTATTAAGAATCCAACACGACTGTAAAGTGAATATTTCGACACATGACAGTACCCGCTAGATTTCACCATGGTTGCTGTTTAATGCGGTTCGATTTTGAAATATGTGGAAAACCTAAGGTTTTTAAGATCCTTTTTGTTTTTTTTTTAATTTCAGAACAATTGTTGAATCTTGTTATCAAAATTTGAAGGGTATTGTAGAGAAGATAATCCACTCGTCGTTCAGGTGGATTGTCACAAAGTGAGGGCTCGATTCCTGCTCTAGCCGGTGGAACTTGAAAATGTCCCTACTCTACTGGTCCACCGAGCGTTGTGCTGTCCGTTGCATAATGTTATGTGTTCAGTGTGTGCAACCGCTGCACAGGGGGCGAATCATCCATAAACTAAGGAAAAAATCTGTAACTTCTGTCGCTTTTAAGCGCGGCTTGTAAACAAGACCATTTCCGCTTGGAAATTGCCTGGGAAATCGAATGGAACTGGTTTCAATCACCGCACGGATATGGTTGTGGAGTTATAGAGCGTATTTTACCCCACTTCCCCTTATATTCTTGAATAATGTATACACATCTTTGCACGGAAAGGCTTAAGATCAATAAAATAGTGCTAATCCCATGGTAAATTTTCTGGCAAACCGAATAAAAGCTGTTTCAACTACCGCACGGTTCTGTGAACGAAGATATTGCTGATTTTACCCCACTTCCACTTATATTTTTGCTCGAAGTCACTCAAGATCAACAAAATTTTCTGGAAAATTGAATAGAGGTTTTTACAACCATCGCACGGCTCTGTGAACGAAGATATGGCCGGTTTACCCCACTTCCCCTTATATTTTTGAATAATTTATCGATATCTTTGCACGAAGAAGCTCAAGGTCAACAAAATAGTGCTAATAACATGTGAAATTTCCTGAAAAATTGAACAGAAGCTGTTTCAACTACCACACGGCTCTGTGAACGAAGATATGGCTGGTTTTACCCCACTTCCCCTTGTATTCTTGAATAGTTTACAGATATCTTTGCTCGGAGTGGCTCAAGATCAACCAAATAAGACTAGTCCTATGTAAAATTTCTTGGAGAATCGAATAGAAGTCTCGTGTGAGTCATAAAAAGCCATGATATATTGTAAGTTGCATGAATTCAAAGATTCTTGAGTTGACCATTTTTCGGCTTATTTTCAGCGTAGGTGCCACAATTGTGCTTGTTAGTTATGCTTAATTTTCAAGATAGTCTTGCTTAACATGGTAATGCTCATTATTTACTAGTATGTGGTCTTTTCTCATATCTGTGAGCCGACACGAAAGAAAATTCCACGCAAGTGGATTTTGAGTTTGGAGATTTGCTCAGATGGCTATTCCTGTGATAGTGACAGGAGCAGTAGTGATAATGATGATGGCAATGAAGACAATAGCCATGATAACAGAAGTAATTAGGTACCTATTACACCGAGATTAAGGTACCTACTACGCCGACGGTACTGACGATGTAAACTGGGGTGGTTATGAGAATGTCGATGAAATATTAAAAATAAATATAAAAGCTATGTTGAAGTAAGGAAATTTTTTGTGGTAATCAAAGTATTCGCGAATTGATTAAATTCGCAATTTTTGGTGATGAACTATCATTATTTTGTTGGTCTTGAGTAAAGGTAACTATAAATTATTCAAGAAAATAAGAGGAAGTGGGGTAAAATCAGCTAAATCTTTGTTCACAGAGCCATGCGGTATATAAAACAACCTCTATTGAGTTCTCCAGGAATTTTTACATAGGACGAGTCCTATTTTGTTGATCTTGAGCGACTCCGAGCAAAGATATCTATAAAATATTCAGAACAATAAGGGGAAGTGGGGTAAAGCCAGCCATACCTTCGTTCACAGAGCCGTGCAGTAGTTGAACTTTTATTCGATTTTTCAGGAAATTTTACATGGGATTAGCACTATTTTGTTGATCTTGAGGCTCTCCGTGTATAGATATCTATAAACTATTCAAAAATATAAGGGGAAGTGGAGTAAACCAGTTATATCTTCGTTCACAGAGCCGTGCGGTGGTTGAAACAAGCTCTATTCAATGCTCCAGGAAATTTCACATTAGACTAGCACTATTTTGTTGATCTTGAGCGACTCTGAACAAAGATATCTAGATATTATTCAATACTATAAGGGGAAGTGGGGTAAAATCAGCCATGTCTTTGTTCACAGAGCCGTCCGGTAGATGAAATAACTTTTTTTCGATTCTTCAGGAAATTTTACATAGGATTAGCCTTATTTCGTTGATCTTGAGCCACTCCGAGCTAAGATATCTATAAACAATTCAAGAATACAAGGACGAAGTGGGGTGAAATAAGCTCTTTAACTCCACAACCATATCCATGCGCAGATTGAAACCAGTTCCATTCGATTGGAACAACCCAGACAATTTTCAAGCGAAAAGGGCCTTGTTTACAAGCCGCGCTTAAAAGCGACAAAATTTACAGATTTTTTCCTTAGTTTTCATCAGTTCTTGCTCACTGTGTGCTGGTTGAAGACGGTGTTATTCCCTCTCTCATCTCTCTCTCTCTCTCTTCTCGCTCTCTCTTTCACTCTCTCCTTTATCTCTTTTCTTTCCGCTCTCTCTCGCTCTCTTTCTCTCTCTCTTAAAAATATCTTGTCCCACCCTATTTGAAATCCTGGCTACGCCAATGAGAACAGGACTGGTTTACCAACCTGAATTTAGTATCATTATGCGTTAAATGGCGGCAAACTGTACTGTTTCGTATTTGTAGACGTCAACGGCGAGATTATCGCTAATCAGAAAATGTCACACCATGTGGGGTACAAATTGACTGGCTATATTTCTTTTGCAAGTCGAAATCCCCCTAGAGATAACAATGTTTTATTTGGATGGGGTGATTCAATTGCGCGCTGTATAATTCCGGTGATTAGATTAAAACAGTCGGGACGCGGACAAGTGGTATTTGTAGATAGCGAAGTGAATTATTCTTATCTTCCGAAATACATAATTAAAATATTACAGTTTGATAGATTTCAAAAGACGCATTTGAGCTTGAAGCAGCTCATGAATCATTTTCAGAAAATTGTAAAAGCTTTCAGTAGTACTACCATTATTTCCAAAACATCACAAAGCAGAGCTCAGCAAGCAGCAAAAATGTTTCAATGGAATTCCACTGACAAACCGGACGGTTTTCGCCCCAAATCGTATTTGGAGTTGGCAGCACCCCAGCAGATTACAACGAAACTTTCTGGGTGTGTAAACCATGACTAGATAAGCCACTTTGCATACTTAGTTTCTTCACAACAATTTAGAATGTATTTTGAAAAGGGCTAAACTTTTTTTGTCGATTTTTTTCAAATGTGTTTAATAAAAAAATGAGTACTCCTACAAAAAAGTGTTGTATGGGTGATTATCACATAATAAGTCAAGTTTTAAGAAAAAAATATTGAAAAAAAACGAAATGAGCTCTACACTGAAAAAAATCATTTAAAAAAATTCAAAGTCAATTTAAAAATAATCACCATTTTTGATTTCGATGAAATTTTGTCTCAAGATAGGTATGTCTTAGGATATGTTCCCTACCAACCGTTCATACATCACAAGATGGGCACTTTAAAGGAAACAAAGTTTTTCTAACAAAAAAATTTTCATGTCCCTTTGATTTTTTTTAAGTGTATTTTGTTATCAAAAACTTAACCAGTGAAGGTCATAACCATCCCAGAATCCAATGAAACTCAATTTGTTAGGAGATTTTGTCCTATTTATTCAATCATTCGGAAGGGTTTTAATGTTTGTTTTCGCAATTTCTATAGAATTTCACTTTCATATATTCATTTATTTATAATGTCTCATATATACATATTATAATATTTGTCTTAGAGCTATTTTTAAACATGTTCTTTTCTACAGATCATGGTAAATATGTTTGGTTCATTTCCTGAATTAGAATACCTTTTTGCCTCTACTCTGTCACCAGGAATAGGTGAAAAACTATGGAATTTATGAGTGCCTGGTATTGTTTTGGCGTTACTATATATTTCTTCGAGTTCTTCTGACATTTTAATGTACTGTTCAGTGGATACGTAATAGAAATTTAATTTGGTGATATTTTTATCTGTCTGTTCAACTGCCCAACTCTCGTGGGGTTATTATGGTTTTTCCATAATCTCAAGCAAGACTTGCTCTCTTTGCTATTCGCTTGAGAGTGCCACCAATAGCTCACAGGGACCTTTTCCATGAGACGTTGCAAAAAAATTGCCAAGTTCTTCTTATTTTTGTATTGTGATGCTGTCCCATCAGACATAATAAATTTTAGATAAGTTCGTTACTTTTTTAATAAAATCTATCATTATTGAGATGTACAACTGAACTGCAACTGTATCGTGAGTCATTACTTCCGATATGATAATGAAGTTAACATTTGCAAGTTTATTATCTTTTTTATAGTAAATTTCAAATGGGTGTATTGTTGCTTGCGAGTTGTTCCAATGATATCCTTGAGCAGAGTTTTGAATTATAAATGAATAATTTTCAGATAAATCACAAATCGCAAAAATTTCATCATCCTTTAATGAATCTTTTTACTTCTGAGAAATGATGATTGTTGTTTAAAAATAAAGTCATGAGTTATAAGTTGGTCAATTTTATCAACGAGATACGGAACAAATTCATCAACAGGTTTAATAATCGTTTCTAAATTACAACGATCAGTATTCAACCACTGCTGAAACATAACATCTTCTGTTGATGTTGGCGTATGTCCTCAGTCAGTTCTCTCGACGAAAACTTGGGGGTTGGTGACCCTGAGGAATTTTTGCAAATCTGTCCTTAAGACTTAAGGCCCGCAGTATTTACGCCCCCAATATCGGAAAAGGTTAAGAAACTGGACAAAAATTATCTCCCAAAAGTTCGAACTAAAATCTTGTAAATTCAGTGCACTTAGAAACTCAGGGAACTTATCAGACGCTCGGTATACTTTTTAGATTTGACATAGACTTTCCCGAGGTTTAGCTATTCTCCCTGATGTCAAAGGAACATACCATAAAATCAGGGAACTTTCCAGAAATTAAGGGTTCTTCCTAGATGTTCAGACAACTTTCCTGAAATTCAGATTGTTTCCTAGAAATTCAGGGAATTGTCCATAAATTCAAGGAGCTTACCACGAGTTCAGGGAAGTTTCCAAAAGTAAAGGGTTCTTCACAGAAGTTCAGGTAATTATCCAGAAATTCAGGGGGCTTCCAGAAGTTTAGAAAACTTATCTGATTATTTTGGGTATTTTTCAGAAGTTCATAGAACTACTTAAGACGTTCAGAGAACTTCCCTAAAATTCAAGGAACAACAGTCAAGAAATTCATGAAGCTTTTCAAGAGTTTGCGGATCTTCCTAGAGATTTCGTGAACATCTTAGAATTTCATAAAACTCGTAGACATATACAGAACTTCTTAGAAGTTCATCGAACATGTAGGAGTTCAAGAAACTTCCTTGAAGTTCAGGGTTTCTCATGAATTCAAAAAACTTCTTAGAACTTCAGGAAATGCTCACAAAGATCATGGAAGTCCCCCAAATGTCAGAAAACTTTCCAAGCATTCGAGCATTCGAAAAGTTTAGGAAACATTCAAAGGATTTTGCCATAAGTTTGGGGAGCTTCCTAGAACTTCAGGGATCTTTCGAGAAACTTTCCAATCGTTCCGAAAACATCCCAAAAGTTCAGGGTATTGAGGTTTTAAGAAGAACTCAAACTTCTTGCTACTCGATAGTTTTTCGAACTCAACCAAAACAAGAATAAAGAAACCAACTACTTTTTAATCAATTTCATAGAATTTCCACCTATTCACAATCTTGGAGATCATAAAAAGTTCTTGTACGGTTTTACAACATCTCGGCAATGCTAACTATTCCACAGAAATTCCACGGCTTCCAAGATTTTTTTCTATTTCTCGTAAATGTGTGATATTCTGTGTGTGATATTCTGCTTTTTATCACAGAATATGTACCTGCTGGAAGTTAAAACAACTTCTGGGAAGCGAAATCTGATTTTCTAAGTTCCTGTCATTTCCAGAAAGTTGTTCCTATTCCATGGACGATCAGCAAACTTTTTGGAAGTTCATCGATGTTTCCAGAAACGTTAGTAATTTTTCGGCAATTCAATGAACTTCTCTAAAGTTCCACCATTTCTCTTCTCGAAAGACAGCGAGTAAACTTCATGATTATCTGGAAACTTCCAATTATTTTATTAAACTGCCGAGATATTTCCACCCAATCTTCATAGATATTCCGAAGTTCATTAAATTAAATTTTTAAAGAGTGCGTTCAGTAAGAAACTTCTGAAAATAAGTTCTGAAATGATGCAAAATAGATGCGGTATAAAACAAAATCTACAAACACCAGCGATGCAGCGATGTTTTTGCGTTGGGTCTAAACAAATAAATCCAAACCACGATTTGAACCACCGTTGAAGATGCCCTTAGAAGATCTGGCTACACGGCTGTAACAGGTGAGGCCAGAAATGAAATTATCTTTCATGTGGAGGCTAATGTGTATGAAGTTTGGTGAATTGCGTTTGTAAGGGTGTTAAGGCATGGTGAAAGAAGAATTTGGGTAGCTGTGGTCAATGCCGTTTGACGTTGTTTGTCGGATTCCAGAGAAAAGACAATTGTTTGGACAAATTTTGGCTAGAACCAATAAGGAGCTACCAAATTTGACAACATATGTAGAAAATTGGTTCATCCTGTTGCACAAAAAGGCGTATTTTCAATAAATGGAAAGTGTCTGGTGGTAAATCTAATTGGAAAAAGTTTGGGAGCTCAGAGATTTAGCTACGAGTAATTTATATTAACTCATCTTAACAGTCGAGAAAATAAGGTAAAAATGCGGGAATTTTTATATTAAGATTGTGTGGCCAACCTGCAAATATTATAATAGGTATATATATATATATATATATATATATATATATATATATATATACATTCATATATATATATATATATATATATATATATATATATATATATATATATATATATATATATATATATATATATATATATATGAGACATTATAAATAAATGAATACATAAAAGTGAAATTCAATACATATTAAGATCAAACATTAAAACCCTTCCAAATGATTGAATAAATAGGACAAAATCTCCTAACAAATTGAGTTTCATTGGATTTTGAGATGACTATATAGTCGTATAACCTTCACTGGTTTAGTTTTTGGTAACAAAATACACTGAAAAAAATCAATGGGACATGAAAAAATGTTTGTTAGAAAAACTTTGTTTCCTTAAAAGTGCCCATCTTGTGATGCATAAATGGTTGGTAGAGAACATAATAACCTATGTTGAGACAAAATTTCATCGAAATCAAAAATGGTGTTTATTTTTAAATCGACTTTGAATTTTTCTAAATGATTTTTTTTCAGTGTGAGCCCTAGTTTAGTTTTTTTTTCAATATTTTTTTCTTAAAACTTGACTTATTTTGTGATAATCACCCATCCAACACTTTTTTGTAGGAGTAGTAATTCTTTTTATTAAACACATTTGAAAAAAATCGATAAAAAAAAGTTTGTCCATTTTCAAAAGAAAGTCTAGAAAAAAAAATGAAGAAACTAAGTATGCCAAGAGGCTTATCTAGTCATGGTCTACACACTTAGAAAGTTTCGTTGTAATCTGAGAAGGTGCTGCCAACATTTGTTCGAGTTGGCGCGAAAACCATCACCGGCATCCGTTCGGCGCACATTTTCGATCTTTGGAATGTCATAGTGAAACCAATCCTTCTTTTATCTGCCTGAAAGAGGGTGCCGAGGAAAGGTTTAGAGACTAAATTGTTTTCTCCAGCGTGCAATATACGACCCCGTTTTCAAAAGCCACAATAATAGCCCCCAAAAAATGGTACTTTGTCAAAGATGATTGACTTTCTATCAGATTGCTCCGAGGAGACCTGCTGCCGATGGTGGCGTCCTCTCTTGCTCCAGATGATGATAGAGAACGGTGCTACGTTTGTTTTATTATCCTGTCTGCTACTCTACCCCCGCCCCACCCAAGCACACACACAGACACACACGCTCGCACCCGATAGACAAACATCATTATAATTTGAAATTGGGAATATGAACTGAACTGCGATTGGTTCGATTCCGGGGAAAGCTTAGCTCATACCCGTCACATCGTCGATTCGGTCTCTGTCGTTCTCAATTGTGACACGAGAGCTTGTTCATCATTGTCACCATCAAGGTCACGTTGATCATCCATCAGGTATTCACCATTCGTCGGGTCTCGTCGAATAATTGTTATACCCGGAGCAATTTGCGATTAGGGCGAACCGGCAGAATGTAAACAAAAGAGTTATGATGATTGAAATAATGGAAGTCGAATTTCAAATCGTAATCTACAAATAAATGTATCAATTTAAATACAATCTATCATACAGACAGAGAACAAAGCTCGCTTCTGATTCCAATATACTACTGATAGAAATTCGTTCGTTTTTCATTGAAATGAGCTCATTATTAGTATTATTTGTGTTTGGACGGGTTTGCCACACAGCCATGAGTGACAACCTTCCTGCAGTTCCCACTAACCGCTAATCGATCCCTTTTCTAGAATTATTAAATTCGACGAGAGAGCGGAGTTGAGGGATAATGAAAAAATGATAAGGGTACAGTTTCCGCGCATTTTACGACGCCCTAGCTCGGGTTGTTACAAAATCTAATATAATTTTGTGATTGAATAGAACGAACCCCCCTCCGCCTTCACGAAGAAACCATCTTTAACGAACTCCCGAACCCAGCTCATTCTTACAGCAAATTAAACTTCACGTTCCCATTCAGGCATGGATCTAACATTCGCCCAAGCAAACCAACCGTCACGCTTTAAGTGGATGAATTTCAATTTCCTCCCACGCTGTGAGATTTTTTTTAGTAGACTTCAGTGTTCTGTGCGCTGCCTATACAATGTCTACCCAGTAGCCCGGCAAAGTTGTTTGTTCATACACATCGCACTATATGACACCCAGCATCTGCTGCAGATCGGTTCCACTCTCGCTCTCGCCGTAATCAATAGAGCCTTCAGTAGGTGGGGTAGCTGGACCGGACAACGACGACACAGGTACACAGCCATGAAACACGTGAATCGATTGACCTATTTTGCTAATCGATTAGATTCCCATTTCCCCCCCTTTGGAGCTCTGCGTGGGATGGCTTAGACTGACCAAAATTTTCGGAGAAGGTGTACGGTTAGGATTATCTGTCCTGAGTGGGCTTTCGCAAACACCCACAAGGGATGAGGAGAGCAAAGTTCCAACCAAGGAGATTACAAGTGTCAAAAGTCGCCGGAAACTTGAACTGATGAAATACCGGCGAGGGCTTTAGTTTGGCACATGTCCGGAGATTATTTTGTTCGGTTATAACTGGCTCTGTGCTGTGCAGGATGGTGTAGCAATAATTTGAGAACTACTAATGGGATCGTTTACTCAATTAGATTATGACGATGCATCTATGGGATATTCCGGAGGTAATTGGGATTTATCTGTGCTCGAAACCAAGTACAATCACATCAATCAAAAACGGTAATCCACTCGAGCTCGGGGCACTTGACGGGCGTAAGACCGTCGTATATTTCAGACATAAGCTACTTGTGCGAGACCTTTTCTCCTAACCGCCGCTGTAGGTACCGTTGAAAGAACAGATCTGCGGCTAAGATGTTGATGATTAATCAATCTAATCCGCACCTCACTGGCCAAACCGCATGCTATGACGTAGCTTGTTTAGTCTTGTCATCGTTATTGGGCGAAAAGTTATCTGTGCGAGGCAAGATGTGATTATCTCTGTAGACAATAACGATAAGTTTATGCTTCATCCAAACGCAAACAATTGTGAATTTTAATCAGGGAGTTTTTCTTCTCCTTATAATTGTTTCTGTAGACTTTTGTAGAATAACACAGTTGAGCCAGGGTAATCAGAAGCTTCAAAACGAAGTCATTTTCAGCATATTTCCTGCTCCTTTGTTTTGATGTTCACAAAGAATACATCGCGGGTCCTCTCTTAGTTCAGTCACTGAAGACGCATCTACAAAGCAACATTATGCCGATGATCGCAGCAAGCGCTCGCCGTTTTTGTTTGCTGTCATTTTTTTTCTCTGTTTTTTGGACTTTTGGATATTCACATGATATCATAAACATTGTTTTAATAATAGTTTGAATTAAAATCATAATCAAAACCTTTATTTTTATTAAAGTCATTTTCATATGAACAACGTTTATAATAGCAATTATACAACTATGGTTTTTATTATAATAATTACTCAAACTAAAATATAAACAATGATTACAACAAACAATATGATGAAAATTATGAAAATTATGAAGTCATTTCTGATAATAATAATAATTATTATTGATTCGACGTTAGTACTTACAAAGTAAAGTATAACACTTAATTTGAAATAAGTGTTAATAATAAATGTTATTTTAATTTTTATGTTGGCTTAGAATATTATAATTATTATGATTGAAACTAATATTTGTAAAGAAGTGACGATAGTAAGCATTTCGATTATTATTGTTATTTCTCATATGACTGGTTTTATTGTTGTCACATTTGTTTTTTATTATTATTGTTGAGATTATATCACTATTTTGATAACTTTTATTTTTATAATTAGTATAGTTATAATTGTTTCTATCATTATTAGAAAACCAATAATATTTAATCATAGAATTAATAGTAATAAAAATTACCATTGTTATTTTACTAAGATTTTTGAGATTTCTTTTAGTGACAGTTATTTTATTGTTTTTTGTTTTGCACTTATTGTTATTATTTTTATTATTGTAAGCTTGATGATTAAAATATTTTTCATTGTTGTTTGTATTATAATAACGATCATCATATTGATAGGAAATATATAATGATTTTAATTAGCTTCGTTATGATGATTTCCATTAGTATAAGCATTATTATTATTATAAATATTATTATTTTGTGTCATATTTGTTTTTGTTATTATTATTATTATTTTGTGTCATATTTATTATTATTTTGTGTCATATTATTATTTTTGTTATGATTATTATTATTATTATTATTATTTTTTATTATTTTTAATATAAATTTTTAATTATTATTTCTATTAGAAGGTTTTATGTGAGGATTATTATGATTTTGACGATCTGAAGCTGAACAGCTTTAATGAATCTCCCTGACCTCTAAATACAGTGTTTCTCGGAATTTTGAAATCCGATTGAGTTCCTTCCTCACTCACTGGATCCAATTTTGCTTCGAGCTGTTCATCACAAGAAGCTGATTCGTTCCCGACGGCCTCTAGATGTGCATCAAAATCCTCTTAATCTACTTCGTCTTCAGATGGCAACCATGCAGATCCTGCAACAATGTTCACGTAGTTGTGATCTTGAAGCACCAGTGAAGAGTAGAGAGGACGAGCTTTATATAAATCCAACATTCAATCGTTTGTGGTTGTGTGTGAGTGAGTTATTTTTTTTTTAATTGAAAACATTCAATTAAAAAAATGTAATTTGAAGATCTAGATAAGAAAACCATTGCTCCTTAAGCTTTGTTCGAAATTTCTACCGCAATTTTCTCATCCATAAAATTGGAATTCCTATTAACCTCGAGACGGCCGCGACCTCCTTAACCTTAGGTCTAAGATAACTGATGTATATAAACTTGAAAACTTGGCTCTGTTAAGTTGATTCGATTGACCCTGTACAAATAAATGAATACAAAACATTGTATCGCTTTATGGTGGCTAGCCTTCAGAAGGCAACAGGGATTCATCAATTGATGGAACAGCACTTCTTATTTGCATGATTATCGTAGCGGAAACAAGCCTTTTTGAAGTGAACCTACAGAACGTTAATTAAAGCAGATTATAGCACTGCGGTCCCCGCAGTGGGATGTTAGGCAAAACTGTCGTTGGTTCGAGTACCACAGTACACATACCCATTTCGCTCAATTTCCTAAAACATCTGTTATATTTCCAAGCCTGCCGCACACTGACGGAACTATCAAAACTTTCTCTTCATATCTTTCATTCTAGCCAAAAACATTAATGTTCACTCTTGGTGCCCCACGGTGATGAGCGAACATCTCCTTCTACATTATGATTGTAATTTTGGTACTCTCCCATACGCGGAGTAACGATCGATGATGATATTGTTTAAGAAGGAAATAAATGCTCATCGCCATGAGGCACCAGGAGGCTAGCAAAATTGGTGTCCACTCCAGGGGAGCCTCATGGTAATGGGAAATTATTTCCTTCTTAAACAACATAGTATTTAACGACAGCTACAAAAAGTGTAACGAGCGAAACCTAACTGATTTGTGAACGAATGTTTCCCGACAGCATGAAGTCATGCGACGGTAACCCATAAACAACAGAGACACGCCAAACAAAAACTACTAATTTACACAACAATTTTCTTGATTATGTCAGTGTGTTGAAAATTTTCATGTCCCATATCGATACTCATTCAATACATTGTGTGTGTGTAGTGTTTGTTTCTCCCTCCCAGGTTAAACACACACATAATCACATAATCGTATGCAACCCACAGACTTCTGCTGTGTCAAGAACTCGAAACTGAAGAAGCATGTTAGTCGCAGATGTAATGGGCCTATCTGTCAAAAGATAAGCTTTCTGTAAGGTGTGGCCCAGTTAGAATTGGAACATAGACTATTGCGCATATTTCGGATATACATTAACAAAATAGTATTCTGTTTTAACTAAAATGTTCGACTTTATGTGAACTTTAGAGGGAAAATACAAAAAAATTAATCATCTCGATTTCGAAGAAATTTGCGGACTTTTCCCGGAATACGTTTCATCAACCGGCGCACATTATTCTCATCCATCGTTTTGGCAATCTTATTCCACTTGGTTCTCAATTCATTGATGCATTTGACGACACTGTCATCCACCTTCAGCTCCTCTTCACGATAGCCCAAAATCCCTCTATTGGTCTGAGCTAAGGACAGTTTGGTGGGTTGAGTTTTTTTCCGGTATAAACTGAATCCCGTTCGTTTCATACCACTGTAGCACTGTTTTACTGTAACGACAATATGCAAGATCCGGCCAAAACATAACAGGTTCATTGTGGGATCTGATGAATGGCAATATTCGTTTTGTATAGCTCTGAATTAAATGTATTATGAGTGATGAAAAGCTAGGTCTTCGTATCGCAGCTACAGGTGTCTTGCCAAATCATGTGTTGAAGTGAAAATATATCTGCAAACACAAACTTGAATTTGGGAAGAACATTTTACGATCCGTCGACAAAGTTTCTCTGTACTTTTTCAAAACACGTCACACGATATTTCGGGAAAAAAACCCAACACTTTAGCAAGTTTTGGCCCAGACCACAAAGGGTTTTCCAAATGATTGCGGGTTTCCAAATTGATTTTTCTTCTTTCTTCTACCATTTTGTATTTCTCTGAAACACGTTCGAACTGCAACGCGAAAAAAACCTTCTGATGTTGTTATTTTTATAGGGAAGATGTAATAGTTATTCGCCACTAGGGTCGCTGTAAGAATCAAAAATGTTTTTTTCCAATACTAAATGGGCCACGCCTTAGAACCGTTGTGATTGGGAAACTAGGAGAATTTAAAATTAATACTTCATTTGATCATTTGAAAAAAATAAAAATTAAAACATTTAAACACTTTTTAAAATTATCACTAGTAAACGCAAGCAAGTTCCTTTAAATTCCACCCGAAAAAGCTTATCTTTTTACAGATAGGCCTATGTCGTCTGCGACTTACAGACTTCTTCAGAGTCTAGCACAAAAAAGACCGCGTTTTTTAAAAAAATCGTCGTAAAAAAATAGTTTTATTTGAAAAATCGTCGTTAAAAACCCATCTTATATCGAATTTTTTTGTTTTAACTAGTAACTGTGAAAGTGCATATGCATTGTATCAACGAATATTGCATTGTTAGAAGACAAAATTCATGGTTATCATTAATTTAAAGCTAAAACAGGATGAAAACTATCCGTTTTTATCAGCATTTATGTATTTACAGTTAACTTTCCATATCTCGACATTGAAGGGAGAGATCGACATTTAAAACAGAAGTTGACTAGCATGCTAGAACGATCCTAAAAGCATTTCGCGTTGCGTTTTTTTTGTGGTATCCCGTATCCAAAGTAAATCTCGATCGCTAACTCCAAACACAGGTAAACTTGGTTTTTCGCAGTTTTTTCATCGGCATATAGAACGTAATTTGCTCACAAATATTTTCAAGGGACTATACTGCCGTTATAAGCATAACTGTCCCATGTATATAGGGAATCCCATAGAACATGGGACAATTATGCGTATAACGGAAGTATAGACATAAGGAATTATCGAGATGGAGAGAATATCGAGATAAAGAGACTCTCATGTGCGTTTGTGGCGAAAAATCATGTAACCATTGTTTCTCACCAACCACTGGACCGAAATGAGCGCAACTTCCGCAGACTGAAACATATCACGGTTCCATAAGACCCTATTAAATGGTTTTTGAAATCGGTTTTTCACATACGGGCTTTTTTGGTTTCCAAAATGGCGTCGGACATCGATATAACGCGTTTTTCTACACGTTGTTTTTACAGTTTTTTTTTAAACGGTAGGTTGGGTATGTGTCCCATACTTTAGCCTAATATGCAGCAGTCGGTTACATTTTTCATCGTTACTCAGAAAGTAATTGAGCTACAAAAGCCATTCAACTAGTTATTTGCTTGTAAAGATAAGCTTAATAAGGCACTTTTTTTTATTAATTTACGACAAACTAAACAACTAACTTTCTTAAGACGAATACTTTCAAAGAATATGGTTGTAATGTCGGTCTATAAGCATCAAATTGGGTCTATTCGTGGATGCAACGTCGTCCCATTCGATAGTTTTTTTTATTAAATACAATGATCGTGCGTTTTTCCCCAGATTTTCTGATTAAAGGCAATGCCAGTTGTTTTCACTCTACCCAAAACAAAAAAATTCTTAACAAACTTAAATAAAATTTCTTTAAAACACTTAATTTATTTTCACGTCAAGTTTATCAGCCATTCAATAATGAAAACAATGTTATTCACTCTAAACAAATTTTGTTCCTTAGCTTTGTGTTAACATGAGACATATGTAAAATATGCATGCGAATCTTACAAATTTCCATTGTTAATTTGACCTGTAACAACATTTTTACTACGTTATTAATTAAACAAGCCACAGTTGGGAACATAGAAAAAAAATATGCCCCTAACATTGGGTCTACGGTTTCTTGTTAAATCATTGTTATTTTATCTTTGAAATCAATTAGTTTATAATGTATGACTATTGTCTTTAAATCTAGGCTGCATAACTAGGTTTATCGGTTCAATTTGGCAAATGTTAGATTATCCAAAGACCGTGATGATAATTGGTCCAGCATAACCAGTGAAGTCATGATGTCTTTAAAAGTTTAGGAAATCAAACATTACGAGGAAGTGAACAACTATAAATTGATTAATAATATCTTAATTTTTTTGAAATTCATTGGAAATCATGATAGCAACATGATTTTGTTGATTATAGCTGAATAAATTACATATTTGAATCATTTTTACATAAGTGCAGTGACAGTGAGAGCAATATTTCTAGTGCCGAACTTCAAAACAGCATGGTTTAAATGATATTATTAAATTATGAGGGGAAATCGGGTAAAATGGACAACTTACTGTGGTCAACCCTAAACAAAACTATCACCATTCGATTCTCCGGACATTTTTACGTAAGAACAGTGCAAGTAAGAGCAATTATTACACGCGCCGATCTTCAGAACGGCATGGTATATGAGGTTATAAATTATAGGGAAATCGGGTAAAATGGACAACTTCCTGGCATCCGATCAAAGTAAAATTTGTTCCCTACAGTTCTTCAGCTTGTTTTGCAAATTTACAGGGCATTTGGGTTCAATATAATTGCACCAAGTTTAGTTTTTGGGTAATAATTCTAGTTTGCATCCAAAAGGAGGGGAGAAATGGGCATAATGGGACACTTATTGTGGTCAACCCTAAATGAAACCAACACCATTGGATTCCCCGCATTTTTTCCCATAAGATAAGCTGTTTTTCAGGACTCCTACCCTGCGCCGTCTAAATTAATGGGATTTTGGATTCATTTTTGCCCACTGTGCAACGGTGCAGTTTACACGGAAGAGTGCCTTAAGAAGCGTCTCTTGCCATTCATAAAGAAGTACACAGGATCAGTTCTGTTTTGGCCTGATCTAGCATCCTGCCACTACGCTCGAAACGTGTTGGAGTGGTACCGAGCCAACGGCTTCAATGTTATGCCAAAAGCTATGAACCCACCAAATTCACCAGAACTTCGTCTTATTGCAAAACTCCGGGCAATTATGAAGACGGAACTTCGCAAACATCCCAAAACTATTTAAAAGAGCTTGAAATTGAATAAAATTTGGGTAAAAACAACACAAACACTGGTAAAATTGCACTGAAAATTTATTTTCGTAAAATAGCTTTCACACGTATCGAAAACATGGATTTTGTGCCTAGAACAAATGTTTCGTATATTGTATAAAACATTCATAATGCTTTTTATCTGGTGAAACGCTAGCATTACACCTTTTTGTAAAATGCACGAAAAGAATTTCGTGAAGACCAGCCAATCGCTGTTTTTCTTTTATACAGTACTCATGCATGATGGTGTTCCTGCTGGTATAGCCGGGAATAATTTATCAATCCCAAAATAAAAATTAGAGCGCTGTCGAGAGCATAACTTCATGCCCATAAATCAAGCTTGTTTTCACAAGTCAGCATGGCCTAGTATGATCAATCACGGATTCAGAATCAGCACTGTCAAAATATTCAGGTTCGAATCCCATGTCAGAAACATTAAAAAGACGCTGGAAAACTCCACGTGGTTGCTTTTTTGTCAATTACATTTCGAGTCGATAAAGTAGATCTGCCAGTCGTTCATGCAACCACTAGAGAGACGTTTCTTTTTAATTTGTGACCAAATATTCGTAGCTCTTTGTATTGTTTACGTACAATGTACGAATGTTCTTTCTGTGTCAACAAAAGCTTCGTGCTTTTGACAGTTGCGCGTGTGCCAATAATTACGAATATATCTTCATAATAAGAACAAATCAGTTTCGTTGCAGAAAACAACGAATGGATTTGTGAGTATTACCTTTGATTTTGTAATACAAACTAAAATTATCTTTCAGTGTGGCTGTACAAAATTGGATGGTTGAAGTGATGGGAGATGAAATTGAATAAAACAAAGTTTATAAATCATAACTCATTAGTAGATTTTCATCGCTTCTGAAAATTTCAAGAAAATCCGATAACAGGTTTAATTTGGTGAGTTAGTATGTGTGAGCCATGTTCATCGAATACACTCTCTATGCACATTACGCCCTGAATACCCCTATATAAAAATAATTAAAAATGAAAACTTCGTAGTTTAACACGTTCGCAAACTCTAAAAGACTCGAAGCAAATCTGCTTCACAACTTCCAAATCTCAAGCTTTGATAATTATCTTTGTACACGTGGTCAGATAAGTCCCTAGATCATTGATGTAGAACGATAAAGCGGTTTATTTAACGTAAAAATTGCATGTCAATCCAATATAAAACACTTAAATCCTATCAAAACGTAATCCATAAAATAATAACATCTAAATAATCGTTTTCTGTCGTAAATAGCACAAAATCACATCAATATCATTCCCGCCATTTGAACCACTTACCAGCACACACACAAAAAAAGACAGCTAGGCACATCATGTACATTCACAACATCCGTAGCATGACGATACTTACCCGAAGTGGATGCACTAGTTTATCCTTGTTTCAGCGGATCAACTTGAGATGCTCCTTTTCGCTGCTCTTCCATTCACGGCGAGAGCGAACTTTCCCGTCGAATCTTCCTTGGAAGACGCATTTTTTGTCTGTCGTTTGCGTTGAAACGGACCCCATTTTCCCATTCCCGTTGACACGAGTGGTGAAGTGCACTCTCGGCGTCCGTCGCCGTCGTCGTCGTCGTCGTCGTGCATGGACAGGAATATGATTATCATCATTTATCATCGTGGCGTCGTCGCCCCCGCAGTATTCATTGCAACCGCAAAATATGTATGTGCATTTATCTGGATAGTTCGTCTGCTGCCATTTTGTCTCGATGCCACATGGCCAGGATGGCAACGGCAATGACAAACAATCGCCATTGAGTCGGGGAAAACTTCGACCCTCCCGGAGTTGGTTTGCGAGGCTGCACTTTCCCGCCCTGAATGTGCCATTCCGAGCTAGTTAGGATTTGTTCCATTCCACAACTGTAATGAACACAAAGTCAGTATTTTCCGCTCTCATGTCTTTCCTGGAACCGGGATTTCGAATAGCTCATCTAAAAAGTCAATTTACTTCACCGTTCGTCCATTATGTGCTGGTTTTTCTGGTGGGGGTGGTCGCACTGTAGTATTAAACTGTGTGACCGATGCAGCCGACGATGTCATAAAGTTAGAATGATGTATAAAACTATTCGGTGTGCTTCGCAGCATGAGATAGCAAAAATCTTCCTTCGAATTTCTTTGTTTTACACCGAGTTTCGCCCATTTAACGAAATTGTAACAACGATGACAGAAATGCGATAACTTAGACAATTTATATTGCTTCATCAGAAGACGTAGGTGCATTTTGGGTTTTTTTTTTTGTCGCTGTTGCATAAGATGAAAGTAGAAGCCAACTCAATGTCAATTTCATTCATGAAGCTCTGGGTAGCAGAAGCGAACAGAACTCGTGTGCCGGACGAAATGACAACGGGTGGAAGTTAGGATTAAAAATAAATTTGCTATTGCATTGAACCGTGTCGGCAGCGCAACAGCGCTCAGTCGCAGTGAATTTAGGTGAATGACATCTGTACCTCTACGATGGGCTCAGAGTTGAAGGGGAGCACGTGTGACAGGATTTAGGTTCAATAGATTCGGCGTGACGGATCTGTGGGGAATGTTGGCATGATGCTTGGGTTGTATTAGTATGGCGCTTCGCTTGAAAACCGATCACCCGAAAAGATATGTGGAACAAAATCGGTCGATTTGGGATCAATAGTTTAAAGACAGTAGTGACTATCTATGTAACCATCTTGAAAAAAGCTTCACACATGGTTCAAAATAATATCACGACTATAAAAAGCAAGCTAACAAGACCAATTGCACTCAAAATGTTTCGTTGTTTTCAGCAATGAAATTGATTTGTACCATTTGTGAAACTTGTAATTGA
Organism: Aedes japonicus; assembly: GCA_034211315.2. Lineage (NCBI taxonomy): Eukaryota > Metazoa > Arthropoda > Insecta > Diptera > Culicidae > Aedes > Aedes japonicus. The sequence goes on along the minus strand of JASCZW010003332.1, from coordinate 3,877 downwards.
ACGAAAAAATAACAATAACAACGCCCATTACGACAGAAGGAGAGCATCGATTGGCTGGCCCGCACGATATACATTTCGTGCATTGTACAAATAAGGTGTAATGCAAGCGATTTGCTGAGGACAAGTAAAGCCTGTCTACGTTAAATTTCGGACACCAAAATAATAGCAGAAAAAAAAATTACACATAATTCATCAAAACCGACTGTTTATTTCACAATATTAGAGTTTGAAATTTGAAACAGTTGATTAAGATGTTAATCCTTCTTTCTGTAAAATTCTCGAACAGTCTGTGGTACACCCGCCATCAGGTTCCGTACGGTTCCGTAGGTATCCGCAGATACGTCCGCCGTGACGATTGTCGATCTTCTTTCGAAAACATCGGTACCATTTGCTTTCGTCTTAGCTTCGAAGAGTTTCCGCTTAACTAGAGCCTAGTGCTTCTCTATTGGGCGAAGTTCTAGACAGTTTTGTGGATTGGCTGTTTTTGGCACGTATTTTACCTCTTGTACATCATACCATTCCAAGACGGATTTCATCTAGTGACAAGAGGCCTAAACAGAGCTGAAGAGTCGTGGCTGCAGATAAACGGTAGCAACCGCTTTTGCAGACATTCTTTCTCGTACACATCCTAATCGATAGTGCCGGTAGAGACGAAACTTTTACTTTTTCGACCACAACTACATATGGCCTACCAAATCACATACTTCTTCGGGAATTTGGACACCTTCTTTGCCCGGAAATGCTCGGCAATGGCTTTCGCTTTCATTGCGGTGTAAAAAACCAGACCCGGTAGGTGTTTAATGTTTTCGAGTACGTATGTTTCGTCGTCCATTATGATACAAGACAATGTTTGCAAAAAATTGGGGTAAAGCTCCTTAGCACGACTTTTTGCAGCGAAATTTTGCTTGTCATCACTTTGTACGCCGTTTTCCCCTTATACGTCTTCAGTCCTTCAGCTACCACCTTCTTGTCCATTTGTCGGGAGCATACTTTTCGATTTGTTCCACTTCCAACCTTCCTATCGGCAGTCAAACGTTGGTTAAATAATTTTCAAAAACAAAAAACGGTACCTTTCAGTAGTTTTAGTTTCTTGGCAAACTCTTGTACCGATGAATACGAATTATAGTAGTAACAAGTAACAACGATAGTAACAAGAATGCAAACATGTTGTACCATGAAATAAAGTGGAGAGTTTCAGCTGTTACATGAGTGAAACATTTCAGCGATCAGTGAAATAATTCAAAATCTACACTGAAATAAAAGTGTTTGAAGTATAACGTGGACAGGCTTAAGTATGACAGTTGTTTACAATGCATGAGACAAGTGTTCAATGTATGAAATCTGCGTTTAGAAAAATAGGGTAAACGAATTTACGAATATTCGGATTGGCCTCTGCTATATACAGAAGTTGCACTTCGCCAGTCTCGCAAGCTGTAAAGGTTTCGCAAGTCGCATTCTACTTGGTCGCTTCACCTTGCCTCTACGCGCATACTCTTCTGGTACCCGTTGGATCATTCGCCGAGAATCATTTTAACTGCGCTGTCGTCCGACATTCTTACGACATTCCCAACCCCCCGTAGTGGACCGATTTTAGCGGAGTGAACGCTGTGAGGTTCCCTTAACTTATACAATTCGTTATCCATTCGCCTCCTCCAAGACGTTCGAAGTCACAAAAAGCGCGTTGGTCCTCCACGACCAATGTTCATTAGGGTGCTTATTAAAATCGACTTTGAGGATTTCCAAACAGGGTGGTTTTCAAAAGATTTGTCTTCTTGGAAGAAGTCCCTATGCAAAATTTGAACTCAATCGGACTTTGTTAAAACAAAAAAAGGAAGCCAAAGGTTGAGATTCGACCCATGGAAAATCTCCCATGAAATTTCCGAAATGGTTTTTTTTTATGGATACAAAATGTCTTAAAAATGCATGAAACGTCTAGATCTGAAAGGATTTAAATTCAATTGCAGAGATATTAATGGTAATAGTATTAAAACATATCCTATTTCATTGTTCCCAACTGCTAGTATACTAGGGTGCCTGGAAAGTCCCTTTAATTTCCTACAGATGGCGTTGGTAATCGCCAATGTGAATCATTTTCTATGAGCTTCTCTCCTTGAATGACGGCTGTCAAAATTTCAGCTATTTATTAGTGACAACAGTGGCAAGAGACGATCAGCAAGTTTTTGAAAAAATGAAAAAATTGATAAAATACTATTTTTTACGCAAGAAAACGGCAGCCGAAACCAAAGCCAAGCTGGATAAGTATTTTCCAGACTCTGCTCCGTTTATTCAAACGATTCATAAGTGGTTTGCTGATTTTCGTTGTGGCCGTACGAGCACCGTTGACCGTTGACCGCGTTCTGGACGCCCAAATGAGGTCACTACACAGAGATCGTCGATAAAATCCATGATATAGTATTGGAGGATCCAAAAGTAAAATTGAGAAAGCTAGCTAAGGCTTTAGGCATTTCAATGGAACAAGTTGGCAACATCATGCATTCCGTTTTGGGTATGAAGAAGCTCTGCGTGCGATGGGTGCCGCGTTTGCTTACAATGGACCAAAAACACAACCTCTCAGGAGATATCCAGAACCATGGATGAAACTTGTATCCATTACTAAATTAGTTTTATATTTCGGTTACTTAATTGGCCATGGCCTCCGGATACCTTCTTTTTTCAGGACAAGACGAAACTTTTCCTTAGCGATCGGTTTAAAATTGACCGAGATACGGCCATTTACGTGAAACAGGTTCTGATGTAGGGTCCTGGACGCAGTTAACTCTTTATTTTACTCAAAACATGCCATGAAAGACATATTTCTTCTTGGGTTTTCATCAAAAACCTTATTATAAACTTGAAGTGGAAGCTTGACCATACGTGAGTGGCCACACTTAGAATTATCGTGTAAATTTGTGACTAAAAGAATGCACATAATTGAGCGGCCTTTAATGCTAAATAAATCTGTTGCATGTAAAATTACATCAATCAAATTAAATTTAGACTGTAATCTTCTACGAAAAATTTCAAGTTAATGTACATTCAAGACGGTGTTAATGCTCGATACATATATAATTATACTTCAAACTAATGCATCACAGAAAATGAATTTCTATGACGGTTTTTTTTCACCCCAGCTTGTTAATCAGGAGTTCGTGATACAATTGTTACATGTATGTGGTAGAATCTATTGTAGTCATCAAAATCAAAATGAATTTTTCCTTTTTGCCCTGCGGCAACAATATTAGAAGATAAAATATCATAATTCCTGCCATGATGCGTAATGAATATATTACATCTGAGCAATTAATTAGGATTTGGCAATGTGGTTTGCTAGTGTGCAAATTGTAGCCGATTTAAAAATGTGCATTTCAGTTTACTGCCGCAGGAAGCAAAAGAAACACAGATAAAGGGTGGTCCAATGATGAAATTGCCACACACAAAATTGATTCGCAAAATTCGAGTTTTCATCCGATTGCCATCAAACTTTCAGGGATTGAGAAATAACTATTAAACTTCATTTTACCATTTTACTCTGTATTTTATTTACAGTCCATACGCAAATGCCCGCACCTTGGCCTTAACCCCGGCCATAAGATTCTTCACAACCTGTGAATCAACCGTTTTTTGCATGTAAACCCATATTTTCTTCAGTTCCTCGACTGTCTTCACTACCTTAGGTCGTTTAAGAAGGTGCTGCTTTCATAATCGCCCAGTACTTCTCGATGGGGCGGAGCTCCGGAGTGTTGGGAGGGTTGAACATTTTCGGCACGAAATTGACCTTATTGTCCGCATACCACTTCAGCACGTCCTTGGAGTAGGTGGCATGAGGCCAAATCCGGCCAGAAGATTGTTGGGACGTTGTGGACCTTCAGGAGAGGAA